>OZ038489.1:122630068-122710068 GCA_964036315.1 Acanthosepion esculentum | reverse complement strand
TAACAGTGTTCATGGACAAGTTGTTGCTGTTCCGTATAGATTATCGATATTCTGCTATTTGCTTTTATGGAAAGGTATGATCTAAAACCTCCAAGAATAAATAAAGAGAAAGAAAATTCATATTTGTAAGTAAAGAAACAGATAGTTCAGTACTTCTTTTTTTTTTTGAGGAAATCTTCCGTATTTTATGAATGAATGTAATGCCTATTCGCTCACTTAAGAATGTTACTTTATTGTGTTTGTCTGTTTCTGTGCGTTTTGAAAGTGTCCTAAAGACAATCAGACAATAAATCACACATTATCTATTTTTATTATTTCTGATGTATAATCCTTGTTACTACTGAAATTATCTCATTTCCACTTTTGAAAATTTTACCAAAAGGTAAATGTTCCACTGATCCGGTCAAATTTAAAAAAAATTAAAGTTCTAACACTGTTGAATAATGAGAAAGCTGTTAAATAATGCAAGTTCACGATTTTATTTTAGCTTCCGAGCCGTCTTAACAGCATCATGGGCCCCTGGGCCAACCAGTGTGCTGGGACACCTACGGCAACTATTTACAGGAATAAAAAATAAATGGTTTAATATTATCGACCATTTATATTTATTTTATTTGCACTTCAAAATGCTGGTGGATAAAACATTAAAAACGTGCTGTACAATAGCAACTATTGAACCTGATAAACATGTGAACAATACACAAGGCTTGAAAAACATAATAATACTCAGTAAGCCACACAGATGAGATTGAAATCTACGAAATGATTACTAACTTTTTATTTATGATTCCTTAAGTTTACGGATTTTCCAATGATGTTCTTTGTCTATGATTTCAACCTGATCCCACAGAGGGTGATGATCTCACTTTTCTGTTACAGCTTTCTGGTGTTCTTGAAGACTTTAAGGGGGCAGCCTGTTTCCCCTTTATATTTCTTTCCGCAGCTGCACAGGATAACGTACATACAGTCTTTAGTCATTTTCTCCTCTATGAGGGGTCTTACTCGGGAGAGGTATCTGAGAAGTGTCGTCCAGCTTTCGAGGTTGTTCTGATGTTATACGGACCGCATATCCTTTGTATTTTCTCCGATAACCCCTTCACATAAGGCAGTCAGGCAGTTTTCTGAGTGTTGTTGTCCTCCTCTTGTACCCGGCTATACCAGTTTATTAGGGCTGCTCCCATGTACCCAGAGTGTTACGTTGTAGGGTACTAATTATACTGACCAATTCTTTACCTAATGACATTATGACTTTTGCTCTGTGTTATCTGCAGCGGGCGATCCCTTTCTTTACGCTGTATGGATGGTGGGAGTTGAAATTGAGGCATTGTCCGGTGAATGTCAGTTTGCGGTATACAGATGTCTTGAACACATGCTCTGTTCGCGATATTAGAACATTCAGGAATGGGTGTGTGTTGTTACTCTCTTTCTCCATCGTGAACTCTATCAGATTTTACAGCAAAGCTGGAAGACCTCATTAGAAATGGTAGCAAATAAAAGTAAAAAAGCATGCTATAATGAAAACGGAACGTATACTGTCACAGATACTAATCAAGAACAAGGATCACTTTGCACCTAAGACGCATAGGCAGTTGTCGCAGCGTTACACCAAGCTACCTCACATAAACGGTCTCCCTAAGATTCACAAGATGGTATTCCGCTCAGGCCAAATGTTAGTTGCCAAGACTCTGTGTGCCACCCTTTGAGTCGCTTCCTTGTAGATATAATTGACCCATTGGTCGGAAAGTCATTGCGAAATTCGTAATTAAGGAATAAACACATATCCTAAGCCACAAAAATCACCTGAGCCGACCACGCATAGAAATGAATACAATATGGGAACTAGTAATAAGGAGTGTCAGAGACAAGCAATAATAACAACAAAAATTGCAATATGAGCTCTGGTAAAAAATGAAATGATAGCTGTAAAAATTGCAATATGATCACTGGTAAAAATGATTGCTGAAGACATTATAAGTCCCAGAAATTCATACGCAGATGTCCTCAAGGACACATGGCAGAGTGGATAAAGTGACAGGCCTCAAAGAGTGTGAGTTCAATAGATGGTTAAGTCAGTGGAGAACTTGGAGAGAGGTAGTAACAGGAAATAACTGATAACTGACAACCATTAGACATGGCACGTGGAACTAGAACAGTCTTCCCCAGCGAGCGAAATAAAGGGTTCAGTTCGACATTCCAACCACCTGAATAAGGCCGGAGCGTACAACGGCCGAAACGTTGCGATAAATATGTCAACAAAGATTAGGACGATAAATGTAAATAGTGTATTGTTTCCATGTTTTCCATTTTCTTGTTCAATCCTTCTGGCTCTCGTCTCGTATTCATTTGTTGTTCATTGTCAGCCGATAAAGAATCCGGTGCATGTTTTATTTTCTCGAAACCGCCATACAAAAATTGAACAGCATCAAAATGTGCTGACCATCGTATTTAAGACAGACTCTTGAGCACAAAATCTTTTCCTAGAGATGATGTCACTACATTCCAGAGATGAGTAGAACCAGCAAAACATGAATACGGATGCTGAACAGAGTCAAAGAATTTTAAAGTCTGTAGACAACACTCTGCTGATTTTACTCCCACCGAGTTCAGTGAATAGGGATAGCAAATTCAATGATTTGATGAATCCGTGCAGGCAGTCCAGTGTATCGTCCAGTCTTATTATCGTATGACTGACAACTGCAGTTTGATAGTGGAATTTTGTTCTGATTTCTGTTACATCCTTTGGTTTATGTGAAAAGATTGGAATAAATATCAAGAAACAATCCACAGGCTAATCGGGCAGTAAATGACAATGGGTTTGTTTGCAATATGTCTGGAGTGGAATCTACACTTATTGAATAATTCTTTGACTCTTTTAAGTCTTCAAGAATAGTACAAAAACCTCTTGTCCCATTAATTCAATAAATCTCTCACAAATATTTGCAAATAAATATGATAGATTCCCTTATCCAGGATTTCCATACATTTTGGGATGTTCTTCCAAGAACAGGGTCACATTCACTCAACAGCTTCCGTATGTCTAAATAGTTGCCATCTTTTGCAAACCCAATAATCCCATTTTCTCCACGAAATGGCAAAGCTCTGGTGGCAACAAAGCGATTTACAGAAACCACACGGGTCAACTCTTTATGCTAAAATCCCTGTTCTAAGTGACGTTTCTCAAGTAATAAAGTATTTACACCTCTAGTTTCTTTATCCTTATCAAATATGCCGTCATGAACTTTCCGTGTTCTGCTCCATCTATACGTTCTACAATAACATTTCTGTTTTTCCATTCATTGAACCCCATTGTAGCAAAGGGAGATTCTTTCTTGGACAGTAGGTGCCATAAAAAGCATACAAACGACCTTAAGATCGTAAATAGACACGCCATTCACGTTTTCCATACTCGCCATTCCGATGTTCACGTTTGAACACAGTTTTTGATAAATACTTTACCTTCTTATTCTCTAGTCTAGCTATTTTATATAATGCGTCAGTTTGAAAGGTTTCTATCGTGATTCTGACATGACGCGGGCTCACTACGAATCCAGTAGCCTATTTTGTAAGCATAATTAATGTTGCATAGCCCCGGATCTATCGCTTGGATTGCAAACTCCTTTACTGATACAGAATTGGGTAATTCCTTTCGTAAAATGTCAGCAGCAGCAGCAGCAACAGGCAATGATGGTATGTCTGTTGAAACTGGATGATTGGTAGTAGGAATGGATAGAGATGTGGATACTATACCTGAAGGAACACTACTAGTGGCTGACATTTCAGGAGTTGATGTGGACGCTATGATATGAGTGGCTGGAATTGCACCTGTGCTGAGCCACGTTTTCCTATTTTGTCCTTAACCTCTGCAGTCCTTTTCTTCTTCGTCTGCTCTACTCAAAGAGTTATTCACCTGGAAATATATATATTAAATATTTAGTATTTAGTCCCACACCACGATGTAGTTTTATATTATATAAATGTCCTTGCAACAAGACTTGAACACGTAAACATTGTGTTTCCATAATGAACATGCCGTTCCTTTAGTTGTACAAACAGTATTTATTAGTAATGTAAATGTCTACTGTGTGGTGATTCACAAAACTGCCGGACAGTATATATATTTAGTGACATACCTAGCGTGTCTTTCAGTGATCTAACCCTATCTATGCATAGGTCTAGATGACTATATTCAACACTATTATCAACTTGCACAAGTAAAATGCTTATTCATTCATATATTCACAAGCTATCAATACCTGGTAATTCGTTCTGCTTCATAAATTCATTATCTTAAATGACCACTACGTGTTTACCATACAAGTGTTCAATGGTGTGATTGAATCTCAGGCTAAATCACTAATAATATATGCATAGCTATACCTGGGTTCATATACAATGTATAAATATATCCAATAATCATTTCATTGCTATTAAAAGTACTACAGTACTAATGTTACTTATGCTTTTTTGATATTTGCATTAATTTTCAATCAAAATATGTAGCTAGTTAAATTTGTAATAAGTGACTTCTTCATCCAATTTGGATACAAAATCAGTTTTATCAAAAGAATATCTGAAGTGAAATATGAATTACTTTCTTTGTTGTTGTTGTGAAATGAACATCGAATGAGAAATTTATTTTTGTTAAGACATTTGAATTGTTGATTTTGTTTTGAAAGGAACATCAAAACTTAGGACTATTCCAACCACCGGAATAAGGCCGGAGCGTACAACACTATTTTGTGAAGGTTGCGAAGAAAAGTAAAAAAAGAGAAAAGGTGAAAAAAAGAAAAGAAAGACAATGAAGTACTATCATCGCTAGATATTTATAACAATAGAAATAAATTATTTACAAAAGTAAATATATGGATATATTACAATTAAACATTCAAAACAATACTGACCATGTCTAGAGGAAATTTAAGAATTAAATGAAACCAGAAAAATAATAGAAGATAATATTATCCCCAACAGAAAATCAAAAGTAGTTTTGGTCACAAATATTAAAAGATAGAAATAAGACTTTTACCAGTATCTGTCTATATTTCTGAGATGAGGTATGTAAACTATTTACATTATTCGGACTATTGTCCTCATCTTTGTCGGCATATTTATTACAACGTTTCGGCCGTTGCACGCTCCAGCTTTCTTCAGGTGGTTGGAATGTCAGTTCGACATTCCAACCACCTGAAGAAAGCCGGAGCGTACAACGGCCGAAACGTTGTAATAAATATGCCGACAAAGATGAGGACAATAGTCCAAATAATGAAGACTTTTACCGTCGAGTCTAAGCTAGGACTGTGCGAAGGCTGGTAGTTGGGAGTCAGGATCAGTTCTTTGGTTTTTTTCCTGAACTGGAGAGACAAACCAGTCCTTTCTCTGAAGACATTCATCGCCATTTTCGTTATTTTCTAGATTAACAGGAGATATTCTCCAACATTCGTTTTTATTCGAGAACCTGCTCAAATAAAATGGATCTTTCTGTCACGTGATATATTTTCATCAATCGCACCATGGCCTGTCGTAGTAATTTCTATTTTTAGTACTTCTTGAAAAGGAGCTTCTATAATGCAATTCACTTGACAAACACAGATTAGCATGGGGGGTACTTATGCCCGTGGGGTTCCCGGGCAAGTGCCCATCGGGCTCATGTGTTAAGCTTGAGATGATTTAAATGATAATGACGCGTTGCTTTGATATTCAGAATGACAAACAGCTAAGCAAAGATGGAAATGTCGGTATGAATTTCCAATCTTCTCTCGTTCTAGTGTTTTACAATAAGGGAAAATCCCCAGTGGGTGTCTAATATTATTCTCATGTTTTTTAATAAAATAATTCTAATATATTCTACGTTAACATTTAAAAAAATAACTTATGACACAGAAATGAGGGTGTATATACAATGTCGAAAGGCAGAGTCCCGTCTCGGGAAACAGGTACCCGACACCGTTTTATACGGGGTCTACGGCGAATTTTTGGCCGAGCCTACGGACACGGACATCCCACATTAAATTTGGCCTTATGCCACATCTGACAGCGTGCGTAAGTTGGTAGATATCCTGCAATTGGAGATTCATTGTGGAATTCGCTTAAATCCCTTCTAGCAGTTGGCTACTTATTCTACGCGCCGCTGGCGAATCTTATATGTGTTGTTCTTGTCCTAAGTATTATCGTTCATTACCAAACTTCTTTTATTCTATTCAGTAACCTTTCTTAGGTTACAACACTTATAAATATTTTAGATAGATTCGGCCGAGAAAAAGTGTTTAACATGACACAGTGATCCAATTTTCCTGGCAGCACTCCTAGCAATTGCATTAAGATAATATTTTTACTTCATGTCAGCGGAAAGCGTTTACCCAGCAAGGGCAACGAGTCACTTTTCTGTAGATTAACATCAGCCATTCCCATGAAAGGTAGAAAGGTTTGTCGGTACTAATAGATAGTACTATTGTTTTGGTGACTTTAAAATTTACTCGCAATTAAATTTTAGATCAACTGCCAATTTGACCATATCGAACCGATCAGATTTACTTTAGAGACAGTCGGAAATAGTTGTGTTATCAGCGTAGATACTGGGTTACGATTTGATGCTAGCAGAAATGTCATTATATATAATGATTGGCCGCTCATTTCCGAATATACACATCTGTTAGCTAATCCATATCACAAATCCCAGCATAGGCGAAGTTTTGTTTCTTCAAAAGCCACAATGACCGTCTGTAGTGTATATTGCAGCTATACCGATCAGACCTTAGAGTTTCTGGAAGAGAACGAATAACATGGCAGGATCATGACTTTAAGGAAGACCAATTCGCTCGATCCTTTGTACTGGAACAACCATCGAAGCCTATTTAACTGGTTCGTCTATCAAATTTTTAGCACTTCCCAACATGGCCACATGCCGGATTAAACAAATCTTTGATAAATCGACCATGGTGAAATTTGAACCTGGATCTCATTTTCGAAACGTAAAAGTTCAAGGCACTCTGTCATATCTATTTATTTATCTATCTATCTATCTATCTATCTATCTACACACATACACACAAACCTTTTGAATTTTCGCTAAAACGTATTATCTATTGACTAACTGTGCTCACATTTACTGTTTCGCCTCCGTAAACCAATGCATACCATTTGGTTCGTTGTTTTTCGCATAGATAAATGTATTTTCTCATTTATTCTTCGTTGGCCCGTTAATGTCAAATGTCATTTGCCAAACTGCTATCCGTAACAAAACAAAATTAATTATTTTTTATCAGATTAGTGTTAAGCCTCTGCCTCCATAATAACACTATCCGCTTCTGACGTCATGGACCAACATAATAAAATACATTGTTCGACCTTCGTATATAGACAGATTAATAGCTAGATAGATAGATAGAAAGAGACTAAGATAGATAGATAGATAGATAGATAGATAGATAGATAGATAGATAGATAGATAGATATGTAAAAAGAAAGTTATATTAAATTATCGTCGTGAAGATGTGTATCAGAAAACATTGACAATTTAATAAGGATCGTGAACTTAAGAGTCGAGATTGTCTTTGCTGCTTCAAATCACATTCATTTAATACACACTCGTCTTTCAGAGGCCTTAACACTAAAACCAGGGAAATAATAATAATAATAATAATAATAATAATAATAATAATAAGAAGAAGAAGAAGAAGAAGAAGAAGAATATGGAAATATCTATTTATACGGGAAAATTCAATATTCCGTGCAAAATATAACCCTTAATTCTAGAAAGCGAAATATTATGCTTATTGCATTTCAATCAGAATAATTTAATTTTACGTTAAATGAATTTTTCAATAAAATTGTCTGTCACAGATGGTGTGCGTGTGCGGCCAGTGTCCTTTCACGTTTTCTACTTTTTTATTTTGCATTTTCTGTACACAAGGAAGAGAAAGAAATGGTAAAAATCTATCTATCTATCTATCTATCTATCTATCTATCTATCTATCTATCTATCTATCTATCTATCTGGATAGATAGATAGATAGATAGATAGATAGATAGAGAGAGAGACAAAGAGAGAGATAGGAAATATCCGTATATATGTACAATTTTATTTTAATAAATTTCGCCTCCAAGAGTTACTTCAAATTCTGAGATAACGTAGAAAAAGAAACCGAGAAAATAAGGTCGAAGTTTAAATCGTTTGAAGTGAGAAGGCGCGATCGCCAGTAAGTGGGCCGGCCAATATGTGAGGTGCACATCGACGACGTCAAAATAAAACTAGTACAAAAACTTAACCGTCTTGGAATATACGAAACAGAAATTCAAAGCTGCATCAAAAAAGTAACAAATACTTTCCAAAATCTAAACAAAGTGTTAAAAAATATGAAACTTTCATTAGAAACAAAAAAAGAGCGCAGAACTCTTATGTAATATCAATTCTTCTATATAATCTGTTAATGTAAGACAATTTTCTCATAAAGGAAGAAGAGATTTGGGATAAAAGAATTGTGGGTCTATAGAAGGATGCCGAGAATAGCAAAGGACAGATCATGTGATGAAGTAAGATGTTTTAAGGATAATGAGAATGCAAAGGACACTTGTAATTAAAAGGAGAATTTCTGGGATATATATCAGGAAATATCGCTCGGTGAATGTGATACTCACAAAACATACTCAAGTTAGATGGAGTAGAGGGTAAGATAGCAAGTCATCTACTACCGTTTAGTAAATTAATAGCAGAACATGAACTGGGATGGAAAAAAGAGGACAGATATTGCTTAAGGCAACAAAGAACAGGGTGTTACTGAAAACCAACGTCCAAAAAGGACAGGCTCATCAAAGAAAAGTTCAGTTAAATCAATGGTTCTCTGGTTAGACTTTAATTTCAAATAGTTGGATTGGTTTGAATCGAAAAGGTCCCTCCATATTTTAAATATTCTTTTAAATATTTTAATAATATTCAGTATTTTAATACTTTGTCCTAAGAAAACTCTCAAGTTAAATTAAGGGGTAGGAGGAAATTTCCTAAGTATTTAATAAAATATGAGGTTTAAATAAAGATGATCGGGGGGAAAGGGGTTCCAAAGGAAAGACATAATAATTGTCTCCGCCTGCCCAGCTGAAACTCAAATGAAAGAGAATATAAATAGCTGGCGAAAATAAAAATAACAACAAAATAACGAGGAAGGCCGCTGGGTTAATTTTCAATTTGCTTATATAGTTCTTGATATAACAAAATCAACCCTTCCCGTTAACCTCTCTAACGTGTCTATTTCTTCTAAAACTTGAAACGGGTTCAATCAACAGGGAAAGATGTCGGTCAGGAATTCTCTAGGCAGCACGCCACGTAGGGTTCAGCAGCTCATTCGTCCACTGTTGTCTCGCCTCGTCTTCGTCTCTTGGTTACGCTCACTCCAAATACTGGATCACGTTCCCTTTATACGCATTTCGCCCAACTCCAACTGGACCTCAAGACTAATCAATAGTCATATCAATTAATTATTTTCTCTAATTTTGGAGAAACGACACCGATCTTCAAACAAAGCGGTCAGTTATTTAAAATAATACATGCTTCGACAGCAAAATTTGTTTATCATTCCGTTCTATATCCCGACAACAATCGGCCTTCGGTCGACCACTTATTCAAAACAATAATTAATCGATAACAATCTTTTGTGTTTAACAATTATTTCTGTGACCTTGACGTCCAGGTACTCCCTTCGTTGTCGGGTTCCATTTGTTGCCTGTTTACCAATGCGACCCAAATAACTTTCTGTGACATTCCAGTGTGTTGACATTATTGGCTTTCCGATTTGTAACAACATCCGTTTTCCGTCGACAATTACGTTCTATATTTCACATGTTAGATTGTTTACATTATTGGTTTGGCGAATCATAACAATTCTCAAACTATATTTTGGACTCAACATTCCATTCAGCGTTTCTGGTTATTTGAAAGGAAAAAAATTCTATTTTTTTCATTGCTCCATATTTCATTTCATGTTTACACCTTAACGCTTTTAACGCTTTCATTTCTTCACTTCCTATACGGGGTTTTCACATGGACCGTTTTAATCTTAATTTCATACTACCAGTGTCACAATTCGATAGCGTAATTGGAATTTACTTACCTGTCTGTAAATAGAAGTGATATTTGACTGCGTATTTAGGAGTTTATCTTGTTCAGGAACTGTAATTATGGTTATGCTCCCCTTTAGACAAACGCTAAATCGGTTTGACTTTTTCTTTTAAAGTAGCGAACGTATTCTAATGTTCAGTATTATTTTGGTGTATTATGATTTGTGCATTGGAATTACCATACATGTTATGGGGCGGGGTGATGTTTACTTATTTTTTGTCATTAAATGTTGATGTGTTATCTCCAGATTTCAAGATACGTTTATATATATATATATATATATATATATATACACCCCCCCACACATATATATATATATATACACCCCCACACACATATATATATATATATATATATATATATACACCCCCCACACACACATATATATATATATACACCCCCCACACACACATATATATATATATATATATATATATATATATATATATATATATATATAAAAGAGACAAGGTACCATTCTCTCTCTCTCTCTCTCTCTCTCTCTCTCTCTCTATATATATATATATATATATATATATATATATATATATATATATATGTATGTATGTATTGATCTTCGTTTTTACATCATTTTGGAGAAAGTTACAGTTTAATGGACATTCGTATGCAGCTTCATTCTCTCCATCCTCTCAAAAGACTTCATCGTTGTAAACTGAGAAATACTGAAGGTGGCTTTTACAGAATTATTGGTAAATGCCATTTCCCATTTAGAATTGTTTTTAAAATCGGAATGAAAACAACGGTTAATACAATGGATGGGCGAATGTTTTGTTCAGCCAAGAAATATAAATTCTCAGATTTCGTCCATTGTCTTTACTATATACAGAGTTTCTGTTTTAAAATGTTTCTCGACAACCGTTACAATATTTGCTCTCTTTTTTTGCTCCATCACACCGTGAGCAGCGAGCATCTATGACTGTCAGAAGCTGTTTTAGAAAGATTTCCATTTATAAAAAATACATATTATCACACAATGCGTGCATATATATATATATATATATATATATATATATATATATATATATATATATATATATATATATATATATACATATATATATATATATATATATATATATATATGAAAATAACTTCCACATATACGTAAATAATATGCACACACAAACATATATATACATATATATATTTATATGTATGTATATGTATATGTAAATAATTTGCACACACACATATTTATTGAAATAGTTTGCATATATGTTTATATATATATATTTAAATATATAGTTTAACATTTTCTATAATTACACGGAAAGAGTGAGCTATATTTAATTAACATTGTTTTCATACATACCTATCTATATATACATATATATATATATATTAGGTTGGTGCAAAAATAATGTCGTTTTCTCACATCAAGTTGAACGTCAAAAAACGACATTATTTTTGCACCAACCTAATATATATATATATATATATATATATATATATATATATATATATATATATATACTTAATAGCTGTTTTATTAAAACCAGCACTATATGTGCTATTTGTGTATATATATATATATATATATATATATATATATATATATATATATATATTACTCCGTTTTCTCATGAGAAAAATTAAGTATTCATTGATCGATCAGCTAGTGTTACTTTCGACTGATATTTATAAAATCTTTCTGTTCAACAAATCTTAAAAAAAAATTGATTTCTCAAGTTCAGTAACTGTTATTGCGTTTTTGCTATTGTTGGGAGTTTCCCTCCTAACATTTTGTTCGACATTGTGTGGAAGTTCAAAATTTTCATTATCACATTATTTTCTTTTCATGATATATGAGCTAGATATTTTATTTGTTACTTCTTGCTGAAAGCCCTCAAATGATGTGTTTTTTTTAGTTATTTGGTACATTTCTATGTGATTACGTAGCTCCAGTTCATAAGCATAAAAGAACTTAGCTACTTGCTAAGAACTACAGTCTTCATTCGGTCAAAGATATTTTAACCCATTGTTTGGATAAAACAGTTGAATAAAACTGACAGTTTCGATATTACTGGACGAATTTGGTGACGTCCATTACATTCACATGACAAGGCCACTTAAGAACATGACGTGTTTTTTTTTTTAGCTATCCCTAGATCTACGGTACAGTCCGTTATAAAGAAGTTTCGCACGACAGCGAATTTACCTAAGCGTCGAAGAAAATCCAAATTGTCACACAGAATTGCACGAAAACTGTGTCGCGAGGTTAATATAAAGCCAAGAGTTGTTTTGAAAGACGTTGACAAAACGATGGATACGATGGTTATCTGTGTATGTACTCACACAATATAACATTGTTTAAATACAAATGCGTTGTATGAAAACCGGCCACAACGAACCCCTCTTCACAAACCATGAAATATTGTTGCTCCGTTTAATTTTGCCAAAACATTCTTCTTGGACAAAGTAAGTTGCTCTTGGGAATAAGTTCTATGGCAGGATAAAACAAAAACTGATCCTTTTGGACATAATGATGTACAGAAGATTTCGCGCAAGGTGACAACATTAAAACAGGGAAGCGGCTCGATGATGTTTTGGGGTAGTTTTAGCTCAAGGAGGACTGGACAATTACTTTCAATAAGAAGAATAATGAAAATTTCAGACTATATAAAAAATTTGGATGAAAATCTACAATTATCAGCGCAAAATCTTCATCTTGGTCGGCGATTTACTTTCCAGTACGATAATGATCGTAAACATACGACTAAATGAGTGACTGCTTGGTTTCATAAAAAGAAGACTACAGTTGTGCCATGGTTTCAGTGTGTCCCGACTTAAATCCTATTGAAAATCTATGGCATGAATTGAAAATTCGAGTAAATTGTCGGCCAGCAAAAACCTTCAGGAATTAAAACGTGTAACCATTGAATTATGGAAGAAAATTCCAGAAAAGACTTGTTGAAATCTCATCAAGAACATTAGAAAACGATTGCAGCAAGTTATAAAGATGAGAGGCCACGCTTTGATTATTACTATTGTGAAAATTGTTCCTTCTTTTCTAGTTTTCATATTGTAGGAATAGTTCTGTCTTTTCTTATTTTGCATAATTCGCCTATCAAATTTGTTGCATTTAACCTATTGTTCTGAAAATTGAGTTTTGTATTTCTTTTTGGGAGGGGGCTGGGGTGGCTTATTAAGATATAATAAATCTGGCATCAAAAATATTTAAGATTGATAGGTATATGAATAATTTCGCCGTTGACTGTATATATATATATATATATATATATATATATATATATATATATATATATATATATATATATGCGTGTGTACGTCTATGTGGGTGCGTATGTATACAACGGTTGATCAGAAGTTACGCAGGCTGACATGTATTTATTAGCAGAATTATTTTTTTACTTTTTGCTGTAATTGATAGATATTCACATTTGAATTAAGTACATTAACAAGGAAGAAGTTTATGTTGAAAAATATGGAAAGTAAATGTTTTTTATGCCATTTCACTTAAGACTTATTGAATTACTGACGAATATTAAAAGGAATAAACGCAGAAGTATTTATATCAACAACTTTTCTTTTTCATCTCTTCGATTTTTTTCTTGTGCGTATGTTAAACCAGATAGGTTTTCGAGATTGAATCAAGGAAAATGTTGTCTCATGTCAAATGTAATATACTCTTGACTTGATTCACTTTAAACACACACACACACACACACACACACATACACACACACACACACACACACACACACACACACACACACATCAGTTCCTGCCTAACTTTATAGCCTGTTTTCATTGTAAAAGATTTTTCAATAAAAAAAATAAAAAGCCATAATCAATAGCAGTGTTATATGACGCTAAAACATCACGTGCAACACGCCTGCATCAATTCCTTCGACAATTAGATATTTTTTCTTTCTTAAATTATAGCAAAACTACCGAGATATTATTGCATGAAATCTTATATTTGCTGCAATTCTTACTGTTTGAAGGCAAATAACTCACAACGTTGGATATTTTCAACTGTCATTTTCATCGTCATCATCATCATCATCATCATCATCATCATCATCATCAACAACAACAACAACAGTTCCATGACCGTGTGAAGGCTCGTAATTTCACTGTACAACTGACGACTTGGCCATGTTTCGGTTGCACACTAATATCTTAGTCTTTGGGAAGAGTTGTCCAGTTCATTCACGTTGTTTTCACTCTGGCCGTTCTTTTGCCTTGTACGATAGCAGTGGTAAAATGATTGTCAGTACTAATTCAACTTTCTCTCCTCGGTGGTTGATATGAAGTCTTCCAAAGAACTTGTTTCTTGTCTGGTGGTGTCTCCTATTGCATAACGTATGATGTTGTCTACTATCAAATGCCTAAAATGCTTCTGTAGCATCTAATTGCTAATTCTTAAATTATTCGCCGAAATTGTGCTGTTAATGTCCAAGATGTCTTACCGAAAGACTGAGTAGGCCAAGTGCCAAAATAAGGAAACACACACAAAAACATTTTTAGAAATTTATTAAATGATCCTCTCATATTTAAATACTCTAAATTACTAAAATTTACAGAATACGTATATGTTAAGAATATATCTATACGTTAAACATTTATTTTTATATATATATAAGGCAAGCCAGGCAAGCTTGTCTCTTTTCTCAATTTATTCGTGGACGCCCCAGCGATGCCTTAATTAGTCCAATGTGCACGAATTCAGAATTAATTAAATTATCTCAGGGAAAGTCTTGACATTTTAAACTTTAAAAAAGCATTTTCCATTTGGTAAACTTGATCCAGACTCATTTTTGTTGTATCATTGGCAAGCAGTCCCACTTATACGTTCAATTATTTTAACCGCTTAACTATATACTATACTGTTTATTGTTTGTATATATGAAGTTTTATGATGTTTATATGCATGCCGTGACTTTATAAGCGTTTCACACTCAACAACACGATGTATGTGCAGTTGGAACTACTGAGCTATTTGATATTTGTAGATCTCCCCAATATCCAATCGGTCTTGTTTATATTCATTATTGTATACGTGTAAAGATATATTTTCTATAAATGTAACAGTTCTCTTCTGTCAGTAGTTGCAAATTATATATACCGGAGTAATGATAATACCTTCGTCGTCCGGGTCGTCAGTAGTCTAAAAGTATCAGCGCATATGAGGCTAGGAGAGCCTCCTTCGTGGACTTAGTATAGAAATAAGTACAATAACGTGACGGATTGTAAATAAAGATAAATGACACCAAGGCTGGATAGCAGCAGTAAGAAAGGAGAAGCGCCATGAAAACAAGGGAGATAATCAGCTGAAGTAATGTCTATAGAAGATAGAGAAAGTTTAAATATCTTTTAAGTTCTACATTCACGATTGTCCCACAATAAAATAGCATTTATTCGTGAATTTTTTTATACCGAAATTGTGTATTCAATATCGAGGTTTTGTACTGCAGACTTGGTGGAAATAAGGCATCCAATAATTGATGATTTCTAGATCAGAAGAAGTCTCTAGACATGGATAGCGGAATAAGAACAATTCTTGTAGATAAAATCAAGCGTTCAGTTCGAAATTCCCTGAACGTTTCAACGATCCACAAACACCTGATGAAGCCGGAGAGTAGAACTGCTGAAATATGAGATAATAAAAACAAAAACGAGGGTGGTATTTCGAGCGAAAATAACGTTAATAATGATAACTCCTCATCATGGAAAATTCAGACAAAAATCATTGGTTTACTTTTGATTTATTTGCAAATACTAATTCTAACTTCACCGAATAAAAGAAATGTTGTCATTTCCATGGTAAGTAGCGATGTGCTAAATCGTGCTGCACCGAGAGCGTGCAACAACTGTGATTCTCTGGCTTCCTACAACTTTTCGCTGTCGTGATCTCCTTTCGGGCATTAATCGTCGGATGTGGTGTTTGAGTGCACGAATGCAGTCACAATATTCCAGTGCATTAATCGTCGTTTGGTAGAAACTTCAGGCGAATATTTTCATGATTTCTGCATTAAATACATCTTGTATTGACGACACAATGCCGTTGCACAGAGAACTAAGCACCTTTGAATAGGGCATTATGTACGAGAGAAAACACTATTCGCGATGCCATACACTAGGAGACCTTTCATATATATATATATATATATATATATATATATATATATATATATATATATATATATATATATATATATATATATATATATATATATATATATATATATATATATATCATTCGTCACTGATACCACAATTCTGGTGCTGAGCAGAGATTGCTTTGTGCATGAACAAGTCCTGCTACGTGAGGAATAATATGTATATTTATTAATAGACTTAATCGCTCTGTTACATTACATCGAGCACTATTTTATTAATACCAGCACTCAATGGGCGATATGTTATATATATATGTGTGTGTGTGTTTGTTTGTGTGTGTGTGTGTGTTTGTGTGTGTGTGTATAAAAAGAATTAATAGATTTTAAATTTTTATACGACATATATTTAGTCCTTGAAACGTTAATAAAATGAATACTCGTATTTGAGTAGACCTCACATTTATTTGAAACATTATTTATTCCGTCTACTGTCCTGCGTAATCGTAAAAGATTACTAATTAAAATATGCCTTCGGGCAGAATCGAACCTGCGACCCTCTTTACAGAAAGTAAAAAAAAAGTTTTATGCATTTTCTGTCAGACTATACTACTTCGCACAGAGTTAATTTTTGTCTTAATTATAAAGTGACATTACTTTGTAAGAAGGATGGTGAATATCCAACATACATTTTACGGTTGCAAACAGAAAGAGAGATTACACAAAAATATATTTCAGTCATCAGTGTATTTAATTTGATGAAGAAAAATTCTATGCATAAAATATTAAATTTACTTTTAATGGAAATATGTAAAATAATCTTCCGAATAACTAAACTAAGATCTGTAAATTATATTTTTAAGAAAGTATAACATAATATGGCAACTCCAAATGAAATTAATAAGTCATATACTTAAATTAAATAAGCTCAATGTAATCCAAGTGTAAAAACTCCCAAACAAGAATCTCAATTTCTTAAACCAAATGCAGCAATGAAAAAGGCAAACTCGGGCAGAAACTAAAATAGGTCGCTTCTGAAATAAACTTCCAGGTTTATCCCTTAAATTCAATATGAGTTTGCCTCTATTATACAACGCCATGGTTATGTCCTATATTCTGGTAAATACTCTTAAGGGATTTTCATTAATACCCACTGATAGAAATAGTCAGCTTTAAATGCCAAACTTAAAGGCAGGCAAGCATGAACTCACCACTATAAGGAAAATCTCGTACCGTTCCATTAACATTTCATCTTGTACTCTGCTCTGTATATGCATAATCGATATCTATTTTATATAACATACATTGTGGTTGAAATACATTTATCTCAGGTCACAACGGCATTAGAAAATAAGCTAAGGTTATGAATAATAATAATGTAGGAAAACAAGTATTTTCGGCTTAACCGTTTTCACCGATATTAACCTCAGTTTAAAAATATCAAGATATATTTTCGATATAAGCAAAAATTATTCATTATTTAGATCGACAATTTTCAATGTATTTTACATTACTGTGCTAAATAGATTCTGAAAATCAAATTTATTTCCATCAATGTAAAATATCTATATCAATTATTCTTTGACTTTTCGTCGTATTATATTAATTGCCTGCGTTGGTAATGGTGGGGTGTTATGTCTCCAGTTTTGACATCAGTTTAATTTTTGCATCAATTCTCCCAACTTTTGCAAAGAGAGCGAGACCTTTCACAGATTTATCTATTATTGAAATATATTAATATATGAAATTATAAACATTTAGACGGTGAAATAAACTTAAACGAGTTTGATAAAACATTTTTACTCACCAATAAACAAATGAGTTTCCATCGTTTGTGTCTACAACAATGCCTGTCGCTAATTTTCGTTATCAACTAAGAGAGACCAAGAAATTAGAGATATCAACATTAAGCAATTATCCGGATATTGTAGTAAAAATGACACAGAAAACCGATAACAAATTGAATTATTTCTCAAAATCTATTCAGAATAATTCGGATATAGAAATGAAGTAACCAGGTAGATTTGTGTAACTGTCGGCTTCATATCGTCAGTGTGGACATTAAAACTAAAGAACACGAACGGCTAGCCGCATAACGTAAACGTATACTAGGTGCGGCAGAAATACCTCCCACATAATAATAAGACATTGGTGGCAAAGTTATCTTCAACTAGCTCATGTCTTACAATTGTGTAAGAGGTATTTCTAGGATATATATATATATATATATATATATATATATATATATATCATCCAAAGCAAGGCAGGAATGCCACTAGTACGCAGGGTGTCGCAGCGAATGAAAGTGATAGAGAAGACTGAAAATAGGGAGGACTGTGGAAAGGACAACAAATGTAAGGGATCCTAGAAGATAGAAGATGGCGATTGATTGAAGTTATTTTGAAAGCAAGGAATCGGAAGAAATTTACACAGCTGGGAACTAAGAGAAAATAAATTCTTAGAGTAAAAATGAAGGTTACATTTACCTATTTCAACAGTAAAATGGTGGGGCCTAGATGCCACCCCAATAGCACGCTGAAATTTATGTATATGAGGCACCCGGGGAAAAGCTCGTCAGAGCAGTTGCTATGAAAATATTTGTAGAAAAGACAGAGGGAAGCCACGTCATGTCGATGAGAAAGTGAACATGGGAAGTATTTCTGCCACACTCTGTAAAGTTTTATTCTAAGGTTATCTCTATGTAAGACGTGAAAAACTGCGTTCAAATATTTTCATGGGTTACATTATCGTCACTACAAACTTGAATATTATCCTTACTTATAAAAACGAAACTCTTACCATGAAAACGTTTATCCAAATAACGTAAGAATTCGGATGCGCCATTCTTCCGCGTGAAAAGGTTATATACGTTTGCTATCACCACAACGCGAACGATGTAGCTACGTCTGTTTTCGGTATATCATTATGGATTACTTTAATTTGCGGGTACGTCAGGGTTAATCTAATTTCCAAAAAAATATTTCTTCTTTCGGTAACAATTCTTATGTTGAGCAATGCCTATTTATATTTTTACTAATGGTGAGTAATAATCAGTCGTCAACACAGCATTGGTAACTACCACTCACCATTCAGTATTAGCTGTTATATTCTCTGCAGCCTGTAGTTTGTTTTTAATTCTGTCTTAGATGCGTCCACTTTGTCAGTGAACAGTTTCTTCGATTTTGTAAATACTGGGGAGTAACTACTGGTGTTTATTCTGTTGCAGGATTTTTGTTTTTGTCCATAGAAAGGTAATGGTAATATCAGCCGTTTCCTTGCAATGGTTGGGATATTTGTTGATAAATGTTTTAAGAAAAGTTTTGTATTTATATTGTTTATTCTAATATCCGATGAAAACGTGGATGTGAGTAATTTCGTTTGTCTTAGTTTAGATGCGTCATAGATTTCGTTTTTTCTTTACTTGGATTTGATATCCCTTCGACATTTCTTTTTCAAAATTGTTAGAAAAATCGCAGTGACAAATGTTGAATTTAACAGTGACACTTGAGCTTGAATTTCAATTATACGTTAATTATATGACAAAAATACACACGAAAATGTTGTTGGAGTCGATTTCCGTCATACTCAGGTTAGCATTTTGGACAGTCACAACAGGCAATAAAGTGATAGACTTCTTAAGTAAGTTACCTTTATTTACTAACTCCACTTGTCTCTGCGATGTTAAACATTTATTGAACCTGGCGTTATCATCTATCAATGGATCCTTTCTGGCACGGAATGTATTATATCCCAGTAAAAATACAAATAAAAACTGGATATATCTTGTCTATATTTCGGAGATGAGGTATTTTAATTTTTTATACTATTTAATATTGTCCTAATCTCCGTTGCCATAGTCACGAAGTTTCGGCCGTAGTACGCGCTGGCCTTCTTCAGGTAATTGGAATTTAGAACTGAACTATTTATTTCGTCCACCAGGGTATATTGTTCATGCCTCTTACAGATGCCTCAGTATCATTTATCTCCTTTTAACTCCACTCGACAAGTTTTTGTTCATCTCTTTTGTAGCCAGGTATTGAACACACATCTCTTTCGATCAAGTCACTCGATTCAACTGACACCTTTATGCAGTGGGCCATGTGTCCTTGAAACACATGCCCAGTGGATAAAAGCGTTGGGAGATAAAATAAACTGAACAGCCTTCCCTGGTTCAAGCCAGAATCTGCTACAGTCATAGCTCACAGTAACCACTGCTACAATATCTATCACACGAAACGGTGTAATAAGATCCTTGCTGAATTCAGTCTATCTGCATTCATTGCAAGAAAATTCTTGGATATGCACAAGCGGTCCAATCCACGATCTAAAGAAAAAAGTTGAGTTTTTCATCAACAAGGGGACAATGTTTCGAACGACAAGCAACATAGGTTTTGATCTGCTAGGTCCGTTGTTGATATCCTGTCATTACTCATAAAATCTGTAAAGCATTATGCAATAAATGCATCATGAAGAAGATCGACTGAGATAAGTCAACGACATATGACAATGTGTGACATGGCTGCAGAGGTTCATTAGTTATGGAGTCACTGAAAGAGTTTTAGTAATTATCAAGTCCTACCTAACGGTTAAATTTCACTGTCGACTCTTCCGGTAGAAGCATAAAGGTCTTGGTTGTCAGTTTGCGGGATGACTTGTAAAAATACTCAGCTTGTCTACATAAAAAAGGAACAGGAACATGAGAAAGAATAGAAAGCGTAAATCTAAAATTTCTAAATTCCAGTTATTATCGGAATTCTACAAAAACTGTTTTCCTTTATTTAATTAAATTTCTTCTTATGGAGGCAATTTACAACAACAGCAAATAGTCTAGACGAGTGGTTTTCAACCATTTTGTCGGAGCGGAACCACAAGGAAACATTCCAGTTCCTCGAGGAACTCCTGCAATAAATTAATTGTCTTATGCAAAAAAAAGCTTTCAATTATTAAAATAAAATGAAAATACTCATCTTCAGATTTATTTACAAAAAAATACAAAGACAAACTGTAAAAATATTGTATACGTCCATATGCAATTTTAATCTTGCTTCTACGGTTATTACACATGTATTAAAAAACTTCAGTTTAAATGGATTAGATTTATTTTCATTAAAAATTAAATGAGAATCTTGAGCCTGATGTTTCTTGCGGAACCCCTGGGCTTTACTGGCGGAACGCTAGGGTTCTACGGAACCCTGGTTGAAAACCATTGGTCTAGACATTGGTCTCTTCTTGCGACTTCTACTCTTACATCCTATTGTTACTGAGGCTATCACACGAACTGCTTACTTGAAACGTTGTCTGCTACTACGTCCTGGTGCGCGGACGTAGTGGCCAGTTATGTGCCATGCGTCATACACTCTTGGGCAATCATGTATCTTTCGATACATGACTCACGAGGCAGTTTTTTCCCGCAGTAGGTTGCCATTTTTTCAGTAGGTTGCCATTTCTTTCTGTGGTTGACATCCAAGGCTATAGCGCCGGGTCTGTCCTGCTATTTATCTATAGCTGGGGTGGGGAGAAGAGAATTCATACCTTTCCCAAGGGTATGTAATAGATTCGACTGGAGTTCTAACTCTCCTGTCTGATTGCTCAATCCGAACTCCTGTCCATTACTTTACCTTGCCTCCACGGGCGTAGAACTGAAACAAAATACGCGTGAATATTTTACAGAAAAATGCTCGGCGTTTGAAAGTGTCTTACTTAAAGAATATAAAATTTCTAATAACTTAATAACCGTAATATATGTTTAAAATGATTGATAATTTGACATATGACATAAATGATGTATGATTTCTATATATCTCAGTAAATTATGAGATAATTTAATTCTAAGTTCCTATCCACGGATATCATATTAATATAGATAATATATATCTTATTAATATTTTCAAGGAAATGACATTTTTGTTGTTGTCTGAAACGTATAAATTAATATAAGCAATTTATTAGCAATTATTTCCTGGGTAAATTCCAAAATTTCACTGATAACTTATAAATTATGTTTAAAGCATCTTTAGATGATATCGGTATTTACTCCCTATTTCATAATCGAAATTGCTAAAAGCTTTGCTTTCATGAATTGTATTTAAATATCTTCTTAGATATTTCCTTGCATATTTCTATCTTTTTAAAAATTAATATTACTTCCTTCGTTGCTTATTCTTCAAGGTGCATTTTTCTCATTTTAATTTGTTTTAAATAAACAAAAACACAATATTCGAAGGTAAATAGAAGGAAGAAAACGGTTTATTTATAATTTGATTTCCATTGTAATAACGACGTGATCATTTACAAGGCTAAGGGCCACATCACTTTGAAACATAGGTTCACGTAAGATCACCGAAGCAACGTCGATCATTGCCAGTACTTGGGAATACCAGGTGCTGTAGGCGTGGATGTGTGGGTGGTGAAATCGATGATGGCTCGGAGTTGCTAGCCGAAGAGCCGAGTTTCAATTTTAGTTCGGTTTGTTATATTCCTTTACGCGCAAATCGCCTTACGAAAGTCCACGTCTTGTATGACTAAATCATTTATCATCTGTAAACAATTCTTAGATTTTAAAAATAGATCAAGACTTTAATGAACTGCAAAGGGTTGATAAGCCGGAAAAAACAAATCAATCATTCAATATTTACAAGGGTGAACATTCAGTTCTGCTTTTTGCAACGTTCTCTTTGCTTCCTTCAGGATTTCTAACTCATCTATTTCCACCTTTAGAAGAAGGATTAGGAGCCAGTCGAATCATCAAATAACACACAAAAATCAAGGATCTGACTGCAATATTTTTAATTTAGTTTAAACTCTAAATATTATCGTTTTTATTATTAATACGGTAATTACGGATATTATTTCTATTAAATTCAAACTAATTGGTGGAATTTCGCTTCCTTGAAAACGGAACGATAGTACAAAATATTTATAGATAAAATAGTCATTACAAATATAATAAAACTTTTTTTTTTTACCTTAATAGATATTTGAGAAAACATAAAGCCCTACCAGTCGTAGTCGTAACTTGAAAGTGTGATAACATACGATGAAAAATATGAAACAATAAACGAAAGAAGCAGTGGAATAACGAAAGATGCCTTCCTAAAATGAAACAATGGACGGGAAAATAGCTAGAGAACACAAATTGCTCCGAAATTCGAAGAATAAGGAGTTGTAGTGAGCCATGATCACCTGAAACCTGAACATACAGGACATACAGAAGGAAGGAATGCGTGGGGGAATTTGTGTGCGTAGTAAAGATTATCGTCACAGAAAATGTAATCGGTGAATATGCATACATTTTGGCACTATTACGCTAGAGAAAGGCATGAACGCATTCCATCTATTAAATTTACCTCTCTCTAGAAGACAGTCTAAAGAAAGGATTACGCTGAATTCAATATACCTGAATAAATGGGAAATTCCTTTACTATCTTTTCAAAAACGCTATGACAATTCACAGACAATAAAAGAAAGGAAATTGTGGAGAGCCATGATCGCTTACGTGATATGAATTTTAGAAAATTCATGAGCCATAAGATCGTTATCGTTGAATGGTTTACGAATACATTCACAGTTTTCTCAGCCACTGTGGCATGCCAGTGACGAGATATTTTTGTTGAGATATCTTTAAAATGCCCATGTAACGTAATGATACTTTGCATGTTTCATTTTAATGTTTTCTATTATTATTTTATATTTAAATTTCCAAAATATCAGATATGATTCTTTCAAGAAAGAAAAAAGACATGAAAATATGGTGAATGTTTCAGGGCCGGAACTTGTGAAAACACTGATCGAATAAAAATTAAAACCAAATAAAAATCTTTAAAAAAGAAAATATTTTATCAAAATTCCAGAAAGTAATCTTCGACTTTTCTCTGGAGCTCACACGAATGGTCACGGCGAATGAGAATAGTCTTAATTTCGTCGTGCTATACAAATGTATGAGTAATAAAGATTTCTGTCGTTACTCTGCATGTATTTATTTATTTATTGTGACTCTCTTCGAATGTGCGTGTATCCCGCTGTTTCGTGTGGCTGACTCATGGTTTCTCCAGATGCGTCGTTAAATGAGTGTCCTTTGCTATTAGCAGTGATGATCTTAACGACTGAAACTAAAAGTGCGTGCGGCTGTTGTTGGCGTGGTGGCAATCGATAGTTGGGGGTGGTTCGGAGGCTAAGTCGACTTGTGGACTGACGCAGATGCGTTAGGCAAATGGCTGATTCGTTTCTTCCGTGCGGTTGTCACTCTCTTCAACGTAGGTGGGGGCACGGGGTGTGAGTGGGGTCAAGGGTTATGCGCTGTCGAATGTGATGGTAGGGGGTGGCAGACTTGTGGGATAAGAAAAAAACGAAAAATAATAGATAGAGCAGACATAGGAAGAAGAATGCAAGACGTGAATGTGGTGCAAGGTTAGAGACTTCAAAAGAAGGGTGGAGTTGATAGCTGTCGGGTCGTCATCAGCTGGACACTAAGTTGAAATGGGAAAAAATGAGAAGAAGAATAGAAATGAAGATACGGAAATGAAAATGATAGAAAAAAGAAAAGTAGAAAGTGATTAAAATCTAAAGGAGGGGGAAAAGGGAGAGAGAAAGAGAATCAAAGTAAAGTTAAAGAAAAATATTCAGAAAATACAGAAAAAAGCGAAAGGACGATGCTGTGGATGAAAGAGTAAATAGAGATAAGCCGCTAACTCTGAGAAGAGCCGAGGTGTCGAAACGGACGCTTTACTTTCTATTCTTGACGTTTTGTTTACAGATTAAGGTCTTCATGTACCTCGTTAGGTTAACTATTAAAAAATCAACACAGAGAAAAATAGAAGGAAATAAGAAACGTAAACGAATCGAGAAAGAAAAAGTCATAGAAGGCGAAATGTTGAATATGATCGAGAAAGAACCTATCTAGAAAGGGGTACAGAATTAATTTCAACTTCACCCAACGCGACGCGAATGAGTCCGAAATTTATTGTCGATAACTCCAAAACGGTAGATTTTATTAAAATGTATTTGTTATTTTCGAATTAAGCATGTACATTTACACTTAAATGGAACTATTCGGAAAAATTTTACTTGAACTGCAAATTACCCTCGAGTTGAAATTAGTTCTGTTACCCTCTTAAGAGCATGTACATTTGAAATTATTTAAGAGAAAATATAAGACGAAAAAATTAATAATAATAATAATCAGAAGAAGAAGAAAAATAAAAAGAAGAAGAAAAATGCAGGTGAGAAAGATAAAGAAAGAGCTATGATAACATAAATATATATATATATATCGGGGGAGTATTTCGGCAGCAATCTTTCTATTTATACAATTTTGGTTAAACTATACTTTTAAGACTTTTTATTTATTTTCTCATATTTCGAACTAATTTCATAGGGGTCTAGACTAACTCTAACCCAGCTTTATGTGTTTTTACATTCCTATATAGATCTTAATTCCTATATATCGCTTAATGTTTAATAATCATCTCCATTTTCCTGGACTCTTGCACTATGTGCTCTATTGCGATGAATATCTTCTTCGACAACGCCAGCGTTTTTTGTTTCTTAATTTTCAAAACTTAGTTTCTTTATCACTAAAGATTCTAGTTTTGAATTGCAATCACTCGCCTTTAATTAACAACGTTCGATTTTCCAGTATCGATAATCATAATATCCTTTCTAAATGTATGTGGCTTTTGTATTTTTTAATCGATTTCATTGCATGCAAGATATTAAAGCCACTAAGACACAAAGGGACACTGGGTATGGAAGAACAAGAAAAGTAAAACATTACTATGGACGGAGAACAGTAGAGAGTAATCAGGAAGATATTAGATAGCGATTGACATTGCACTTAAATTTGTGAAGATTAATGTTGACTGGAAAGCGTGGAGCCTGAAGAGAGTTCCTCGATCGAGAATAGAAACTGTTAGCATAGAACTTACGGTTACATCTTGCCAACCCGATTTTAAATTGGTGAGACCTAAACGCCAATCTTGTACTGCGCTTGAATTCAAACAGTTTAGGTACCATAGCGAAGGGCTCATCCGAACAATTACCATGAAAGTATTTATAGAAATTTATAGAAAATGCACAGGGAGGCAACTTTGTGATGGTGGGTAAGCGACTAAAGCCGAGACACCAGGTAAGGACCAATACTATTTCTGATTCTTCTTTGAATTATATATAAGACCATAAGTGGCAGCAATATTCAAGCATGGAGGAATAGTAGATTTATAGATATGTAAGACATTCTGGAAAGATCTTTCTTAGTAGCTAACCTAGCAATAGATTAAATATAGTCTTTCCACATCTGTCTATATTTCTGAGATTAGGTATTGTAACTATTGACGTTATTGTCATCGTTCTAGCTGATAAACCCTTCACTTAAGGTAGGCAGACCCTTCTCTCCAATTTTGTGGGGCTGCTGTCATCTAAAGGGCTTATCGAAAAAGTTACAAAAGATCTGTGTTCCATATAATATCAGGAGTGGTTTGACACTACGCAGATATCTCTCCATGTAAGACCACCTATAGAGAAGAACACGATTAAGGACTCTATGTACGCTATCTCGTGCAGCTGTGGCAAGAGATATAAAGGTAAAAAGGTCACCCAATTAAGATAAGACTGCAATAAAACCGTGAAGCCGTAACACGAGGGAAAATAGAGAAATCAGGCATGGCTGACAATATATGTAGGGAAAAAGGAGATCAGTGTATGATGACGTTGAATAATAGACAGAGAACATCACTGGAAAATATAAAAACTTAGGAAATCAGCGCATATGCTAGGTTACAAAAATCCCCAAAGCTGACCAGCGTAAGCATGACTACAATATGGGAACCAGTAATACAGAGAGCTCGATATTGTAATATGAGCTCTGGCAAAAAGATTATACTAAGACATTAGGTTTATAAGTCCCAAACATTCACTCACTGATGACCCCAAGGACACATGGTGATGTGAATAAAAGCGTTGGTTGAATAATCCAAAACGTGACGTCACCCAAAGTGTTCAATGCCTGGCCAAAGCAGAGGGAACAGAATCTTGGAGAGTTGAGTTATTCCAAAGAATTAGAAATTATTCGAATGGCATTATTAACCACTCCAACTATGAATTTACCAGTCATCAAAAGCAATTATTTAACGTTTGACAGAACTGATATCTATATCCTAATTTTGTCTTTGTTTATATATATGCTTATGTGATTTAAAATGTTATGACCAATATTTTATTAAGATAATGGAATTTATTTTCAATACTTTGAAATCTAAATAAAATCCAGAATAAAACTAATAATTTTTTCGATATTGTAACTGAGTATATAAAGCTCTTGATATTGAGTAATGATGTTAGTGTTTGAACAAAACAATTAAGAAATTTCCAAAGTTTTATAGACTTTATCTAGATATAGGACAACTTAAATGCAATTAAAATATAAAAATAAAATGACTTACATTCCTTCGGGGATTGTTTTAATAACACTTTTAAAGATGAATATATATTTTACATTATTCTCATAACCTTCCTCTGTCTTTCTGCTCATCTATCTATCTATCTATCTATCTATCTATCTATCTATCTATCTATCTAAGTCCCTTATCTATCTATCTATCTATCTATCTATCTATCTATCTATCTATCTATCACGGAGAATCGGTTAACTTTGATAGGTTTTCATCACTTTCGCTACATTTCCTATGTAACAGTACATGATCGTCTTTTTTCTTTTCTATAAACCCTAGATGCAACTCATTCGTATGTGATAATGATATGATCGAGGATTACATATATTTTACATTTTTACGTTGTCAATGTTATCCGTATTGTCAGTTAATTTTGATAACATCACGTTTTTGTACAAAAAATTAATCATTCTTATTATAAGAATAATATTCTTATTATAAAGATTTTTACGATTAATCATTCAATATTTGAGTTGCTGACGGCACATATGCTTCATTGATAATTAATCATCAAGAGTAATTCCGATATTGGTGCGACTTACAATGCAATAATGACCTACAGTTGGACAAATATTGAAATAGTTTACGATGTGGATAAGCGGATGAATGACATTCACCGATTTTCAAAATACCTGCCGTGTTATATCTAAATATATATTTGGAAAATAGGTGTGACGCGCATAAAAAGAACGTTAAAAATTTGGACTCATGAAAGTTACCGCCTGAAAATAGAAAAGAAATGAAGAATACAAATTTGAGTCAAGACGAGGTGTAAGGATCCAGATTTGAGCATGGAACTGGTGTGAGTTTTTATGAGGTGGTGACACAATGTTGAACATCTCTGGGTTCGATGGAATTGGGTACATTAGAAACATTGCAAGAGAAAACTACATCCGCAGTTTAAAGCGGCGATAAGGAAGAGAGAGCATCATGATGTTTGATGGTATGTCTAGAAAACCTATTCGCTTATTAGATTGACTTAAAGAGAATATTAAATGTCGTATCTAAAATAATGTTACTATACTCCAGGTTGGGCATCTCGAGGCGATGTAATGGTTAGCAAGCTTGTCTCGCTAGTACAATTACGACTGAGTAGTCAGTTAGATCCTCACTGGGTGCCCCATACTTTCGGCCTTGTGCCATATTTAAGCTACGCTTGGAAAATCACTTTCGGGCATCTCAGCGTGGTGTAATTGTTAGCAAGCTTCTCTCGCTAAAACATTTTTACGACTGAGTAGTGAGTTCGATCCTCACTGGGTGCACCGTAATTCCGGCCTTGTGCCACATCTAAGCTACGCTTGGAGAATCGCTTTGGGCACCCCGAAGCGGTGTAATAGCTAGCAAGCTTGTCTTGCTAGCACGATTACGAATCAGTAGCGAGTTCGATCCTCACTGGTTGCCCCATACTTTCGGTCTTGTGCCGCATCTAAGCTACGCTTGGAATCTTCCTACTATACTCCAGGTTAGGTTTAGGATTTTCAGTATAACAAAAATATGAAACACTCGCTTGTCTATTCAGCGTATATTAAAAACAAAAATATTCATCCGTCAGCGACAAACTCCATTGAGTCAGGAGTGAAAATTCAACACATATCAATGAAAATGAACGATCCTTGCAGCCGCGTAAAATGTTGGCAAAGATTCCACTGAAAGCAACAAGGAATTTAATTGCCGCAGTACTTTGTAGATATGAAATTGTATATAGATTGCCTATTACACTATTCTCTAATGATGTTAGTTCTTTCAAACAAATGGTCAGTAAAAATGTTATAAATGAAACCCCGATAATAACAGAAAGAGCGATAATAGTTTTTGGTCTTGAGGAATATATTTTCCTGAAAAACTGTTTTACGACAAAGATTTTATAAATTTCAACAGATATTACCGCAAACTGTTCGGTCGATCAACGCCGAATGTTTCCTGATAGGGAAATGGCTAATATCGTCGTTACCATTTTAATTATTATTTTTATGTATTTATGCGTATTTATTATTAAACTGAAATGTAAAATAACTAGTGTCTTGTATTAGTTGACGGCGCCTGTTTAAAATAAGTCAAAGCTCAGTTAAGTGTTAAAACATTGCAATGAAGAGTAGAAATTATGCTTTATTCTGTAGAGGCTTTAGAAGATATATATATATATATAAATAAAAAATGAAACGAATAGAATTTTTAAAGCGGAATAAACGTGCCAAACACATAGGAAAAGTAACTTCAACAAATAATTAAAAAGGAGAAGCATTCCTGAATCATTTCATGAACGAAACATTTATCCTTTTTGCTCTTGTTCACTTCTAGTGGAAGATCAAATATTAAAATGTAACTCTTCTACGAAGATCTGTCTATTGTTCTTGCAAGAAAAATCTTATGCACCTCCTGATTTTTTTCTAAGTCACAAAGACTGACAGAAATAAAAAAGAGTGATGTTCGTAAATAGCAAGAATATATTATTAGTTACACAACGCACAGCCAGTTTGATAAAACGAAAAAAAGTAATCTCTTACATTTGAAGAATCTGTATAGACGGCTCTTTGTAAGAATTCGAATAAAATACAAAAAGAACAAGGAGAGTAAGGCGAAGTAGTAAAGGGAGAGCCAGTAATCAATGGAAATGAAGAGGTTGACGTTGTTATTTCAAGAGATCGTTTTGGAACTGTGGCGCCGATTTTAGCCTCGGATTCTATTCAGACCGCCTTTGCCCTTTATGACCGAGGCAGGTGGGGTGAAGTAGGCCACAGACGAGGACATGTGCGAACGAAAAGGAAGAGATGACATCAGCGACAGGAGGAATTATATGACGAAGCTTATGAGACGGATGACAGGTCATTTCGAATGTTGGTGAGATTGAATGTATGACTGACTGTCTGAAGGGCAAGTTAGTTAGACAAGAGATTCTCTGTTCTCTAGATTGTTCTTCTGGACGTCTTTTTTGTTAGTTGAATTGTCAATAAGTTTGTCTTTATCACGAAAAACAGAGGGAATAAAAAAAGTTGAAGTCAAAAAGACGAGAAGTTAAACGTAAACAGACAATTAAAAGAGATCGGGAAAGCCGGAGGGAATAAGAAAAGAAAATCGAAGGAGAAAAGAAAAGAGAAAAAATTGTAACAAATTTAGAAAGGAGCCAATTACGAAAGAGAATAGAAAAACAAACGGAAGGAAACAATATTTTTTTTAATCATTTCAGCCTAACCAAGGCAATGTAGTCACTAAGACTTAATGCATGAAAGAAATGTGAAAGAATAAGAAAAGGAAAAAAGATATTTAGGAGCGAGAACATTAAAAGAGGAATCAAGAAGATTGTAGATAACGATTGACATTGCATTTAAACTTTTGAACATTAAAGTTAACTGGAAAGTAAGAAGCCGGAAAAGAGTTCCATAGTGGAGATGTACGAGAAAAGAAACTGTTTATGAATGTAAAAATAAAACAGAGGAACCTGAAAAAATGTTAAAAAATAAATACCGAAACAAAAGAAAACATATAAGAAAAATATAAAGGAAAGGTTAAATATGCAGGTAGAAAGGAAAGAAAAAAATAGTAAGAAAATAATTAAGGAGTATATGTTACTGTATTTGTAAGCGTAATAACACACGGCCCTATAGGACATACCCATATATCTGCAGGGCATAATCATGAAAAATATTTTAGCTTATGGTAATATGTAATGTTTAAAGTTAACGTCATATGACAGACATATTTTTCTTCGGCCTTTTCTTATAATTTTTAAATAGTATTTTACCATTAACGTTATTTCATTTCACTTACGTCACTTTCTTCTGTAGTTTTCGCCTGTCGTTCGGTTCAAAATCCTCCCCGGTCTTTTGAACAGAAGTAGAGGCTTATCCCTTGTTCTCTGTTCAGTATCGGGTATACGGTTCACAATTTTCATTCTCTTTCACTTCCATTAGCCCCAGTCACGTCTTAGTAGGCTTATCGCCTTGCCTGGGCTGAATTGATTAAAAAAACACCTGGTTAACAACAGTAATGTGCTGAGGTGTCTTGAGGTATAACGGATCAACTAGTAACAGCAAACGTCGTCAGTACTCTGTTTCGACAAATCCTTGTAGAGTATACTAGTAATAATAATAATAATAATAATAATAATAATAATAAGAAGAAGAAGAAGAAGAAGAAGAAGAAGAAGACGAAGGAGACGAAGAAGAAGAAGAAAAAAAGACGAAAAAGAAGAAGATGATGAAGAAGAATAAGAAGACGACGAAGAAAAAGACGAAGAAGAAGTAGAAGAAGACGACGAAGAAGAAGACGAAGAAGAAAAAGAAGAAGACGAAGAAGAAGAAGACGAAAAAGAAGGAGAAGAAGAAAACGAAGAGGAAGAAGAAGACGAAGAAGAAGAAGAAGACGAAGAAGAAGAAGACGACGAGGAAGAAGAAGACGAAGAAGAAGAAGACGAGGAAGACGAGGAAGATGAAGAAGAAGAAGACGACGACGAAGAAGAAGAAGAAGAAGAAGACGAAGAAGAAGAAGCCGACGACGAAGAAGAAGACGAAGAAGAAGAAATAAAACAACAGCAATAATATGAATAATAGTGCAGCTGTAAAAGCAAAGACTTCGGCATTAATAATGGCCGAAGAGGAATTCACCAAAAACTATCTTTCAAACATAGTAAAAATGGTGCACATTCAACATGTTGTTTGCGTGAATAACCTGTTGTAAATATTACTTAGTACCTGGCTGACTATTCATGTCACCAAAGGAATACAAAGATCAATTAGTTTGGATAGTCCATACATTGAAAAATATGTCTTGACATGCGCCACAAGCACAACGATACTTAGAACCTGAAATGGAAATTTACTATTCAGAGTAATATACTTAAAAATCGTAATAGAACAAAAACCGATTAAAACCTACAAACAAAACAATGCCTTGTCATAGATATAACAATGCTATCAAATCGATATATATATGTTAAGACGTACGACGTAATAAATACAAGGATCTTGAAATTGGAAAAATCTGGCTCCATAAATCCTATAATATTATATCTGTAATAATTGGATAACTGAATGCGAATAAACAAGTTAGGGTGAAGAACATTATGAAAATACCTTGTTTGCAAAAGATTCAAAATATTGCACTGTATGGAACTGCTTGTCTACTCAGCAGATATCAATGCCAAAAATTATAAACATTTTATATGTTAAGTGTTACAGATCAGAATATGTTAAATGAAGAATGCTTATATTTACGGCATTCAATTGCCTCAGGTGCTGAGGCAAGTGAAAGATTGTAATGTACAAAAACCAATAGTTAATAATAACAGCAAGAACATCAATAATAATAATAATAACAATAATAATAATAATAATAATAATAATAATAACAACAATAATAATAGTGTAAATCCCCGCGTTACGACGATGCGTGGTTACGACTTAATCTCCATTAATTTTGCTTTGAGTTATGTCATTTGCTGCCTCGTACATAAGGAAGCGTAGGTCACCTCCTGGTAACACGTCATATTGGATTGTTGTGCATTCGCTCCCTTTCGTTTGTTTTGTGTTTGTGGAAAATTATTGTCCTTCATTATGGCTCCCAAGCATAGTGTAACCTCTGTCGATGGCGAGGATTCGACGATAAAGAAGAGTCATCACTGAAAAGGTTGAAACAGCGACGAACATTGGCCGTTTTTTTGGCTTGATGCGTCCGACTGTCGCTTAATACATGTACAAACATATATATATATATATATATATATATATATATATATATATATATATATATATATATATATATATATATATTGAGTTTCTCTATATGATATAAGGCAATTTAGTTTTTTAACTGTAAGTTGGTGAATTCCTGTTAAAAAGAAAAACAAACTCATGTTAGTTTTCTTTCTTCCCCAGATGGGCTGATTCTTCTGAGTATTGAAAGAAGAAAAGATCTTACGCTTCGTCATTTCATCTACCGAAAGTCAATGACATCACTGGCAATAAGTATACAAGCAGTTTAAGACAATTGCATTTCTTTATATGTATTATATTTATGTCCTGCATGTATTTTAGTTCTAATTATGTTAACATATATCATAGAAAATGTATTGTTATGTCCTAGATTATTACTTTACTATTGTGTTAGCATAGATGAGTGACCTAAATATTTATCCACGGAAAACTGCTGGTCCATTCCGATTTACACACGAAAATCGCAGCGAATTGTAGGAACGGAACTCGATCCTAAGTCGTGGACCACCTGTAATAATAATTTCGACGTTTGAAAAATAATATTCCTATGGAGTCAGGTACGGTGGAAATGACCGCCTGAGGTAAAATTATAGCATACGTTAGTAAGCGCTTTTCATTAATTTAGACTACAGGAGGCCCTGACTATGCACGCAAGATGGTGTGTGATATTTGTAGCTATTTTGTTTAATGATAAATATATCATCTATGCCGTCAAGTACGTAACAAAATAATTTGAAAAAAAGAAAGAATACGTAGTCGATGGGAATGTTAAAAAAAGGGACGATTCGATAGGGAACAAGTAAGAAGTAGCGGGAAAGAAACATATGTAACAGGAGTGAAAAAATAAATACAGAAAAGAAGAGATTGCCAAAAATACAAAAAGAATACGAAGGAAAATAAAGAAAATGATGCGATTGATGTATGAATTATTTTAAAGCATAGATATCAAAAGAATGAGAAATGAAATTTTAAAGGAAGATATAGAGAATGAGAACAGAATAAAATGTCTTGGTGAAGTTCACAATAATGAATGTGAATTATCAATAACAGGTGAAGTGGGAAAACCTTGTCAAAGAAGAAAAAAGAGAGGAAGAAAAGCAGATAGAGAACAAACAAGAGAAAAAAAACGAAATTAAAGAAACTAAATAGAATCGGAATGAAAGAAGAGGGAAATGGTCGCAAGTGGATTCTTCTTTATTTTCGGCAATATTATCATTCTTTTCATAAAGTGGGGCTTCTTATTCTCTCATCCTCTATTGATATACCTCATAGTAAACTCCTCCCTCCTATGATTCTATCTCTTTTCACTTTTCAATCTTACTACTCAATATTACTTGTTATTCTATATTCTTTTTCTAGATTTCTTTTATGTTCATCCTGTTTAATTCCCCCTCCTCATTCATCACGCTCCTCTTTCTTCCTCTATGGCATTCTTTTGCTTCTACACTCATCCTGCTACTCATCATACTCGCTTTTCTCATTTACTATTTTACCTTCTTTTAATCTTCTATTAATTCTTTGCTCTCCTTTTTTCATTCTCTCGCATTCTTTCCTTATTCTTATTCCTTGTCTCCTAGGATCGTCTTGAACAATGCAATCACTGTTCATTGAAAATTTCATTCTAATTAGTTATCATAAGATGTACGCATCGTATCCCATTTTGATGTTTGCAAAACATCTTGCTGCTCTTTATCACTTGTCGTAACATAGGGAAAATATTTTTTTCTCTTCTTTCAATTCTTTGCTCTCCTTTCTTTTTTCTTTCTTTCTTTCTTTCTTTCTTTTTGCATGATTTTCGATGTCCTCTTTTTTTATTCAGTCATTTCTTTTCGAATTATAACAGCCTGTTAGCCTATTAGCAATCTAGAACATGTAGTTATTACGAGATATACTTCAAAAGTGTATAGCTTCCACATCAGGATATGACACTTTTGCTATATATTTAGAGATTCTTGATAAAATCCAAAGAGGAATCTGAAATTTTATTGGTCCTAATTTAATATCTTGGCTTCAGTTACATTCCCATCGCCGTACTGTAGCTTCCCTCTGCCTTTTCTATAAATATTTTCATATTAGTTGTTCTGATGAACTTTCCTTTATGGTACCTAGACTTTAAAAAATTAAGCGTGGTACTAGATTGTTGGCGAGGTCTTATCATTTTATATTTGAAGTGGCTTGAGGTAACAGTAAGTTCTATGTTAATAGTTTTTTCTCCCACTCTTCTCGTTCGTGGAAATTTCTTCCGGCTTCTTGCATACCAGTAAACTTTAATGTTCAATAATTTAAATGCAATTTCAAACGTTATCTGTTGTCTCAGTTCCTATTCTTTTGTTATTCTCACTCCCTTTATACCTGTTTTTTTTCTCATGTTCTCTAACACCCATTAACCCGTTGCACCTTAGCGATACTTTTGCGCTTGCTTGTGTTGAAATGATTAAAACAAATCTTAGATTAGTAAGACATGAGGTCAACAGAGTGAGTTGAAATCTGAATGTGAGTGAATGTCTATTGCAAAAATGTAAACTCTGGCCAAATCAGAAACAGTTTGTTGACGTGAAGTGGTGGTTAAACTGAAAAGAGTTTACGGAATGTTCCATGACAAACTGAACTTGAACATTTCCTTTGTAAAGCGTGAGTGACAAGAATTAAACTTCGTCGTTATATTGGGTCTAATCAGCTTCAAGCACGCATCTGTATCTGCGCCGGAGAAAGCATCTGCAACTGGAAATGACAAACAATCACGCAATAAAGTGTCTCGTTTCTTTCACGCCAAGAAAATGAATAGGTTTTGAATCGACAATTGATCTCTGATGAAAACTTGATTCTGAACGACAATTGAAAACAACACACGAGTCGCTATCTATATATGAAGTCTAAATCTTTCCTTTATTTCTGCCTTGTTTTTGATCTGCTTTCATATCAATAAAAAAACTTCCCGAAAGTTTTTCATTAATTAACATTTGTATTGTTTTCTATTCAGACAATAGGAAAGGAACAAATTCTTGTGTATAAGAGAAATATTATTTACCTTGTTTTATAATTTATACTATACGTCAGCTTGTTTCGACGTACGACCGCTACGCTTTTCTAATTAGCATCCCCGGCCCTTCTGAGCTGGAATGAATTATGATTTCCTAGCCAGGAATCTATATAATATTATTAAGTGAGAAAGAATTGGGAAAACGTTGAGACAAAGCAGTAAAAAGACGGGAAGGCGGCAAGCAGAAAAGTAGGCCTTAAGAAAAATAAGATACAAGTAAAATGAAAAGGAGGCATAAAGAAGGAAACGCACGCACGCACACACACACACACACACGCACGCGCACGCACACACACACACACACACACTACCCCACAACCCCCCACACATTCTAAGGGAAAATTATGACAAGGTATAAAAGTTTGTCATAGTTATTTTACCCTAATATTGTACTTGATATATGAAAAATATATATCCATTTCTCATAGATACACCCATATATATATATATATATATATATATATTATAAATTAATAGATTTAAAATATGGTTTTACCGCTACACAGTGATGACCATGTTTCAGAAATGGAAGCTAAAGCCCCTGAATTTAATTTTGTTATTAAACCAAAGACATTAGTTCCATTTCCTCATCAAGCGAATTTTGGAGTAACTTACTTTTTAAAATTTACGGTTGTTAACGGCACAGGAAAGATTCATAGTTTGAGGGTTTCCAAGGTTACCGATAAATCCATTCATCTAGACAAGGGGTGGTAGAGGGTTCAATTTTTAATTTTCGTTGTCTCAGTTAATAGTTACATTTGAAAGCGGGGTTATGTTTAGGGATGGGTAGGGATGTATCTTTTAACAAATTCTGACATCCGCTAAATTCATGTCATCTGGGTTTATTTCTAACGGCAAAAATTCTTATGGTATTATTTCTATTTGTATATTTAAAGATTTTGAGGGACTGTTTAGGTTAGAATATGTTTTATCCACCTTTCTAAAAAGTTATTTTTAATATTTAATATACTATACTCCTAGTTAAAAACCAAGTAAATGTATTAGGATTACTTACAGTATTTAAAATTATTTATTCTTATCGAGTATAAGTAAATATTATTTTATTTTATTTTATTTTATGTAAACTTTATGACAATGACGGCAAAGGTGGTTAAATTATTTCACTAATTCAATAAACTTAGTATTATAAATGTATATATGTATGTATAAAGGACATTTAATGTTCAATATTATATTCTAACTTATTAATTTCACATGACTTTCAGTGTTCACTTGGATTCTTTCCAGTGTTTGAATTGCTTTGAGAGAGGTGTTATGGTTAGAGTACGTTTTATTTAATTACAATTTTAAAAGATATTTAGGTTAGAATCTGTTTTATTTAATTTCAATTTTAAAACATTTTTAAAAATTCTACTTTCAAATTTAACTTTTTAATTTTAATCGGCTATATTTCTTTATAAACCAAGTAAATGTAATATAATTATCTAGATTATTTAAAATTATTTATACCCATCAAATATGAGTATGTATAATAATCAGATAATTTTTTTTTTTTTTTTTTTTTTTTTTTTTATAGATTATTTAAAGATTATTTAAAGAAAACTTTTGGCAATGACGACAAAAAATAGCTATTTCATTTCTCTGATTCAGTAAATTTTTATTTTTTATAAACTTAGTAATATATAGTTTCTCATGTATGCATAAAGGACATGGGTCATTTAATGACTTTGGATAAATACCGAAGACGTGATAAACTGGTTCACCTGTATAAAAGCAAAAAACAACTGTACACTAATGCAGTTCGATATTGAAAATTATTACCCATCAATATCTAAAGAACTGTTCTTGAATGCGTTGGACTTTGCCACCCAATACACGGATATTACTGAGGATGAAAAGAACATTATATTAAATGCGAAGAAATCGGTACTGATCCATAATGGTGAGCAATGGGTAAAAAATTCATATGACCACTTTGACATCACAATGGGATCACTAGACTCAGCTGAGTCTTCTGATCTTATTGGTCTTTTTATTTTATACAACCTAACAGCGCATCGTGATATTGATTCAACTGACATTGGTCTATACAGGGACGATGGTCTCATGGTTATTAGGAATTCTACTAACTTCAGAATAGACAAAATTAGAAAGGCATTATATAAGGAATTTAAAAGCATGGGTTTAAAAATTACCGTTAGCACTAAAATTAAAAAAGTTAACTTCCTTGATATAACATTAGATTTAAAGAACAATACATACACACCTTATAAAAAACTCAATACGAATCCTGTATATATACACCCTAAATCAAATCACCCCTCATCTATAATTAAACATATACCTTTATCTATCCGAAAAAGAATTAGTACAAATTCAGCAAATGACAAGATTTTCGACGAACATATTAATTTCTATAATAAAGCTCTAAAAGATAGTGGCTACAAAAACCTAAAACTAACTTATATTAAAAATGAAAACGGTAAACATAGGAAAAACAGAAGCAGGAAAATAATTTGGTATACACCCCCATACAACCAAATGGTAAAAAACAAATTGGGACAAAAATTCCTTGAATTAATACTCAAGCATTTTCCCGGTGGAAGTAAACTTAGTACCATTTTCAATAGAAATACACTAAAATTAAGTTATAGCTGTACTGATAACCTAGAAAAGATAATTAAGAAACATAATACTAATATCTTAAATAAACACTTATACCAGAACCAAAAAATTGTAGACAAGGGAAAAATACAAACAACAACTAATGAGGGTGAACAAAAATTATGTAATTGTAGAAACCCTCAAAACTGTCCTTTACAAAATAAATGTTGCATAGAATCAGTAGTATACCAATGTAATATATCTTCTGTTGAAAACCCTGAAAACATAAAAATTTATATAGGTTGCACTAGCCATGAGTTCAAAAAGAGGTTCTACCAACATCAATCCTCGTTTAGGATAAATAAGTATAAAAGTCAAACATCTCTTTCGAAGTACTTTTGGCACCTAAAAGAATCCAATAAAACACCTACAGTGAAATGGAAGTTAATAAGAAGAGCTAGAATATGTAGGTCATTAAATGACCCATGTCCTTTATGCATACATGAGAAACTATATATTACTAAGTTTATAAAAAATAAAAATTTACTGAATCAGAGAAATGAAATAGCTATTTTTTGTCGTCATTGCCAAAAGTTTTCTTTAAATAATCTTTAAATAATCTATAAAAAAAAAAAAAAAAAAAAAAAAAAAAATTATCTGATTATTATACATACTCATATTTGATGGGTATAAATAATTTTAAATAATCTAGATAATTATATTACATTTACTTGTTTTATAAAGAAATATAGCCGATTAAAATTAAAAAGTTAAATTTGAAAGTAGAATTTTTAAAAATGTTTTAAAATTGAAATTAAATAAAACAGATTCTAACCTAAATATCTTTTAAAATTGTAATTAAATAAAACGTACTCTAACCATAACACCTCTCTCAAAGCAATTCAAACACTGGAAAGAATCCAAGTGAACACTGAAAGTCATGTGAAATTAATAAGTTAGAATATAATATTGAACATTAAATGTCCTTTATACATACATATATACATTTATAATACTAAGTTTATTGAATTAGTGAAATAATTTAACCACCTTTGCCGTCATTGTCATAAAGTTTACATAAAATAAAATAAAATAAAATAATATTTACTTATACTCGATAAGAATAAATAATTTTAAATACTGTAAGTAATCCTAATACATTTACTTGGTTTTTAACTAGGAGTATAGTATATTAAATATTAAAAATAACTTTTTAGAAAGGTGGATAAAACATATTCTAACCTAAACAGTCCCTCAAAATCTTTAAATATACAAATAGAAATAATACCATAAGAATTTTTGCCGTTAGAAATAAACCCAGATGACATGAATTTAGCGGATGTCAGAATTTGTTAAAAGATACATCCCTACCCATCCCTAAACATAACCCCGCTTTCAAATGTAACTATTAACTGAGACAACGAAAATTAAAAATTGAACCCTCTACCACCCCTTGTCTAGATGAATGGATTTATCGGTAACCTTGGAAACCCTCAAACTATGAATCTTTCCTGTGCCGTTAACAACCGTAAATTTTAAAAAGTAAGTTACTCCAAAATTCGCTTGATGAGGAAATGGAACTAATGTCTTTGGTTTAATAACAAAATTAAATTCAGGGGCTTTAGCTTCCATTTCTGAAACATGGTCATCACTGTGTAGCGGTAAAACCATATTTTAAATCTATTAATTTATAATATTAATGCTCTGTAAATTTAAATTTACATAGAGCACTATTGTGTAAAAATAAAAATATCTATAAGAACACCGGATTTTATATCTTACTGTTCTTTCCTTTTTATTTATATATACATATATATATATATATATATATATATATATATATATATATATATATATATATATATATATATACATATATATATATATATATATATATATATATATACATATATATATATATATATATATATACATATATATATATATATATATATATGTGTGTGTGTGTGTGTGTGTGCAGGTGTGTGTATGTATGTGTGTGTTTCTGTGCGCGCGTGTGGAAAGAGAAATAGAGTGCGAGAGAGAATGAAGGATGTAGGAGAAAGAAATACTGACTCAAGCTTGGTGTATGCGATGACAAGAGTTCGTGGTGATTTTCTAAGCCTAGCTTAGATATGGCACGAGGCCGAAAGCATGGAGCACCCAGTGGAGACAGAATTTCCTACTCAGTCGTAATTGTTCTAAAGAGATAAGCTTGCTAACATTACACCACGTCGAAGTGCTCAGTATAGTGTCACAAGACCGAAGGTGTGAACATCTAGTGAGGATCGAAATCACTATTCAATCGTACCTGATCTAGCTAGACAAGCTTTCTAACCCAAAATGACAAGAGACAATGGGCGAACGAGTGAGGCGAAGGTATCGCTTGAAAGGTATTAAAATTACGATATAATTATATTGAAAGTGTAAAAGAATGATAAAAGAGAGGATATATAACGAAATGTTTGTGGACATTTGTTCCTTTTTGTATATGAAATTAATCTACGCTTAACATTTCCTTAAAAACATGACCAGTAAAAGAATCAGGAAAAAACTGAGAAGATACAGGGGAAGGATTTAAGTTGGATAATTTGGGTTTTCAACACACGTGGAGTTATCATCAATCCATTGAGTTGTTTTTATTTAAACTCTGTTTTTTTAGGGCCGCTGTAGATATTTGTTTTTCATCACAGTGTATTGAGGAATAGCAATTCTCCTCACCCTCTTCAGTGTTTTAGGTATCCTTTTAGACTGGAGCATGTAGGCTGAACAATTTCGTTTTGCTTGAATTTCTAAATCACCTTATCTCACTTTTAATATAGAAACGTGCAGAAAATTGGCGCAACGGGCATCTCTATCAGTTGCGGCGTAGTTTTTGAAATTGGCCCTGATAACTTCGTTGAAATCTCTTTCTCATACAGATTACATTAGAGAATATCTGATCCTCGTTGACTGAATCCACCGTTCGACTACAGCAGACGCTAAACTTCAACTGCAATGAAACGAAACACTAGAACGCTATAACTGAACAAATTATCGAGGCTGTATAATTTTGGCAATGAGTATTTGGTCTTAACAGGACATCGAGGAGAAGGAATCTCAAGTTTATCGGGGACAAAGGATACAATAAATGAAAATGTATAAAAACAGTTTTAGAACCAATCAAATTATTCGCAAAATATGATGTAATTGATGATAGCGAATGAGAAATCAAAACTGAGGTCAAAATGAAATAACCAATTTTTCTTGGTGGAAACGTCAAGTGAAGTAATTTCTGTGTTTAAAGATGCAACATTTTTTTAACTTAATTCTGAATTCAACTCCAGGAATATCAGTTTTATGAAATGATTTGTTAGGTCTTCATATTGATGAAAACAGAAAAGTAGGATAATGAAGGTATCATTGAGATGTAACCAGCTTGATAAATAAATTCATGGAAAGGGAGGAAGACACATCTTTCATCAAAGACTGTCGTGCCTAGCCTGTTATAAAACAACTGTTATAGATGAAGTAACCTGTGGCGTTCAACAGAAAAAGCTTAAAGTAAACCCAGAAACTGAGTTTCTGAACTGCGAGAACCACAGGCTGAATTTGGCCTGTGCCTTTGCAAATGTTGTTCAATTTTTGGAGTTCTGGAAAAACTGTTTACTTTCTTTCTTCACTTACTTTTTGGTCAGAAGCATTACAATTATTTATCACTTGGCCTGTGAAAGAACATTGTCATAAAAATGGTGTTCCACCACGCAGGTAATCTACAAAGATTGCAACAACGTTATTACTGGTCTTGAACACCTGATGAAAGGAGAATTTTCTAGAGAAACCGATTCTCATGCAGGATCGTTTTTAATCTTATTTGACAGTTTCCATTTATATATTTGAATTTTTGGAATCTAAATATTCACCTGTGGAGATATTTCCAAAACGTTTGCAGGATGAGGGTTCCATGAAGCTTCTTGTGATCTAAAAGGACTTATTCAAATCTTGAAATTGAAAAATGTCAAAATTATTTCCAATTCAGTATATTCACCAAATGAATATTCTGTAAAATGGTAAATACCATTTGCATAAAGAAGAAGAAGAATGATGGCCGGAGGAAATGAACCGACTGCACCACAAGAATGGAAAATAATGATGGTAGAGGTAATGAAGCAATTAAATACCGAAATTTAAGGCTACAGTCTTCCACCTTCGATGACAAAGGGACTGATTTAGATAGTAGATATCAAAGTAATTAATACTTTAAAATGAGTCGCGAGAATATTTAAATCCCAGATAATTGGCGAAGCAATTAGGACAACACATGACTAAGAGTTAAACGATGATATATGATGAAGAATCAATCAAAAACTCATACGTCATTACCATTAAGGACCATAACGCCGATCTTACAATCGATTTCCTCTAATGTATATAAATGTTTGGTGAATTCAAATGGAGTTATTACAGTAGATACTAATTAATAATGGTTTCATTAGTATCAGCTACATTCACGGTTTCTTGCAGACGTGTTATGCTGAATAAAGAAAAAAGCAAAATATTCTTGATAGAAGAAGTCTCTCAGAATCGAATTGTGCAGTCGTTACATTTTCAAGTGTAATCTCGGATTACGAATCAATTGCAGGATTATCTCCCACAATAATAAGTTTTTCTTTTATGACCAACAGAGTATTAACAAGTTCACATTTCAAAGGATCTTTTTCTTTTTCTGAGTGATGAGCTCAAAGGGGGACATTCCACCAACGATTTGTTGATTCGCCCAGTGATTTAGTAACATTCCTACCGGCTTAAAACGTTTTTACGAGATTTATCATTGTAATGGCTGCAGCTGATTTTGTTCATTTCATCTTTCTAGATTAATGTAAAACCGTCAATGCAGACAACAAGATATACTTTTATGAATTTGTGGTTTTTCTTCATGTTTTTTTTCAGTATTGGCAGTTGTTGCCGAAAACTTTTTTGTACTCTAAAGCAGCGATCCCGGCATTTTTCTTTTTTGTGCTACTGTCCTGTGTCATGCAAGACAATTTTTCCACGGATAGGGGAGGAGTGTCAGAGACGGTCACGCACATTACAAAACAGAAAGACCGCAATAGTCAATAAGTTGGTGGAGGGGGTATTCTTTCTGTGCGGCTCGTTCCCGAGTCGCTGTCTCGTGGTTGGGGACACTGCTTTAAAGCATTCCGTTTAATGTTTACTGGCGCTTTGGGCTGACATATCCAGATGCAACCGAAGACTGAATTCTTTTCGCTAATTCGGTCAAGTTAATATCAAATGTATCATAAACCTTTGGTTCAATTAATTCTTTTATGGAATAAGAATTTTTGCAAAATCTCTTGTCGTCTAGGATCGTATTTTGCATTGTCCCTTGAACAATACAATCACTAATCATTCGACATTTCATTTTAATGATATATCTTATGATATGTACACATCGTATCTCCTTTAGATGCTTGTAAAACATCTTCCTGCTCTTCTTCAGTTGTCCTAACATAAGGAAAACTCTTTCAATCATACCCACCGAAGCTTTACTCTCTTCACTATGTACTCAATTTATACAAGCTTTTGTACGTAATACTTGACTCCACAGTTGTGTGTGTGCGTATACTTTCCAAAGCCATATCATCATTTCCAAACAGAGACTAGCGAGTAAGCCTCTACCTACGCGAAGGACATCGTTACGATTTTAATTAGTGGTCCAAGGCGATTTCATTTGTAATTCACTTCGAAGAATCTGAAATATAATTTGGTAAAATTATCTTTTCTACAAAAAATGAATTTTATTTTGATGAATTCGAAAACGAAATTGAGTAGTTCTGATTGTTAGTCAGTAAATTTCCTACGTAATTGTAAATTTTTATAAATAACTTACGGCTACATTTCCATCTTTTTACGTTGTTTATTCTGTTATATCCTGTCTATCTTAACACAAGTTTATTTGGTTATTACAGAATCCATTTATTCTGACACATAAATCTCTGCTCATATCACCTGCAATTCTTTTTGTTTGCCTTTATATACATTACATTTTTGAAATTCTTATATAAAGAAATCTTGCATATTATTAATTTGATTTAATTCATTTTAATTTCATTTATTTTTTCTTTCAACTCCCGGACCATTCTTCGATGTCCATTAATAAACAAAGTGGGTAGAAAAGAAAAGAATGTGAAATGATACCCTGAAAAAAAAAACAAAAAAAAACTGAAATCAAGATGGCATTCGAGAGATAGATAATAGTTGGCCGTCAAGTTATTTTTCGTCTTTTTTAATTCATTATGTTCCTTCTGGTTATTCTGTCGCACATTTTGGTTGTCATGATCACATTTTTATTATTCCTCCTTGCAGAATTATCCAATTCTTGCATAATCAATCAATAATATTTAATAGGCTAATAAATCATATACTATTCTGTCAATATTATCCCAACGGTACATTTTCAATTATTTTCTTAGTAAGTGATACACACGTTGTTCAGTTGAGGAAGAACATGGAAATATCCTAATTTCTGATGCGTATCATATGTCTCAGTCTTTGACCAAGTGTACTAAAATGGGTGTGTCGGAAAAATCACAACCCGAGACATGAATCGGCATCAGATTTTATTCACTTCGATATTTCCACAGTTACTCTCGACTAATCTGTGGTGCATGCCTGGCGTCCTCGTCGGATATGTGAACCTCACATTCTTTCTTCAATCTCTGAGACTGCTACACCTTCGAGGGAGTGATAATACATACATATATATATATATATATATATATATATATATATATATATATATATTAGCAAGAGGTTATAGTAACATAAGAAAAAAATATTTTAATAATATGTGGAAATATCCACGTTTTGCCTGATGACGCTTGTGAGCCCAGAAACACGTGTAGCAAAATTATGGAAAATAAAGCATAATATTTAAAACAAAATCCACCTTACAACCAAAAACGTTTGCAGTTTCTCTCTTCTTTTTAATGTATATATGTATATATATATATATATATATATATATATATATATATATATATATATATATATATATATATATACAACATATTTACTTCTAGCCGCAGTACCTTCTGAATAGGTTAGATGAGTTATAGACTTCCAAGGCAGATTTTACGAGTATTTTTGTTTTCCGATCAGCAAACAAACATGCAGTTTTGCGTATTAGTGATGGAATATCTATTACGTGATTTCAGACAGATTTACTGTCTTCCAATAATTTCACTGGGAGCACGTTTCGTTTAAATCAGTCGGTTGATTTTCCAAAGAATCTCATCATAGAAAGTTTCTTTTATTTCTACCATATAAACTATATCACTTTGTCTTCAAGATTGTCCTTTGGCATTCTTATTAGTGATATATTTCGCATAATAATTATATATTTCGTGTTTGAGAATTCAATTTGTGCCCCAAATCGTATATATTTATTTTTTGCTTAACCTATATGGAAGCTGTACATCGACACGGCTAATATAAACAATCTGATGCTATGAGCTTTAAAATTTGATCGGGATATTTTCAATTTTTGCGCATCGTATAAACTTGATTATTCAAAATATAAGTCTTTTTAATTATTATAGAAAATGTAATTGCTAGCTTATACAAGATCAGTTGACATCAAGAATCTTCCACATTCCAGCGCTTTCCTCAGTATTCTAACATTTTAGTCTCGTTTGTGGAGTGTTTATTCGTCGTATGGATAATTCTATGAAAACGTCTTCTAGGTCCTTAGAGATAGTTTCAAATGTTTCAGTAACCAGTGCCCGCCTATCGTCATCAGATTCAGTGTTTATTTCTTTTCGTTTGCGAAATTTCAATATTTCTCAGTCTATTCGTTATCATTCAACTCTATTCTGTGGTCTGTTTCGGCAAAGAAATGAATTGACAAAATTTTCTTTCGTTATCTATAGAAAACTAAATCTGCTCTACAATCTTCTTTAGATATTAAAATGGCACACACATTTTATATGAATTCCTTTAGACCATATAATTTCTGCTTAGTACACTGAGGCGTATATTCAAATCCCAATGGATTGCACAGTTCACCATTGATCATTGTCTCCATTCAGTAATGTCGAAATAAATTCGATTAATTAATTTTACTTCTCTTTGATTTAAAGGAGGTTAACGGGTCATTGACAAAGGAGGACAAAAAATACGAGATAATTACAAACTTTTAAAAAAGGACCTGTTAGTATTTTCAAGTTAATTTCAACTGTATTCAAGCAGTAGACCAATGTATATGTTATTTGCCTGCATATATCGTGGATCAAATTTTCTCAGTCTCAGCTAGTTTTTAATGATTCTGTCTTTTACCGATAATAGTTCAATTCTTTCAGTGACACTTTAATTCCTGATCAACATGTTGGAAATTATTTCCTTCTTAGTTTCAAAATACATAATCTGTGCTGAATATAACTCCAAATATATTTTGGTCATATATTTCAAAGTCTACTGCTAAATTATTCATTTTATTGTTATCAGGGGAAATAAGGAAAACTAATGGAGGAAGTAGTGAAACATAGCAAGGAAATCATGGAACACTAGAAAGAAAAGTGGGAAATTTGCCAAAATATAGCGGATAAAATTGCAAATGGTGCTAAAAGATTTCTTTATTGTTCCATTTTCCCCTGATATCCAAAATTTACCGTCATTATGTTATCGAAAATGTGACTGGATACTTCGACCACTTTCTTTAATACATTCTACCCATGACGTCATACGTGACAACTTTTAAAATATAAATATTAATGAAATTCTAAAAGCCGTTGTTGTTTTGTTGCTCACCTGATACTAAAGATGGTCTTACCTTTACCTTAATTGCAGTTTGGTGCTGAGGTTACGTTATCTGACGGTGTTCATCCGTTCTTTAATCCTATCAGACAAGTAATAATAGGTGACACAACAAAAAAGTGTTAAACCTACCTAGGCTTTTCGCTAGCAACCATGGTCATGTGACAGTGACAAGACAGAATGATTGTTATGATAAAGCTCAGCAGATGTAAATGCATGAAGACGCGTTCGAACTTAACAGATGTTACATCTGCTGGAATTAGAATATATGTCGATGATTATAAACTTATATTGTTGCTTTCTAGTAGTTCAAAATTATAATTAGAAAATTATTGAATTAAGGTTCCATTTTTAAAGTTCTTTGCGGTTTTGCATATAGAGTGTAATGAAAATTTGGATGCATATATTATAGACCTTATATAAAAATGTAAAAGATATCGATCTTATATCGTGAATAGATTGAAATAGAAAATAAATTAAGAATGTCTACGTGGTAATGGCACGTGGATGCTATCCACTGAGTTTAATGTCATGAACTGACGATGTTAGAATGAAAATGTCATTGCAACTCGGAAACATTTTAATTACATTAGAATAGAACGTAAATGGTGCGGAGTATTTGCAGAAAACTACATACGTATTCAACGAGACAGGTATACACACATTAATGCACAGAGATAGAATTGCCAGCATACACATATACATATATAAGAAGAGATGCCTAAACAAATGCACATCATTCATCATCAAATTTAGTATTTGTTATTGTTGTTGGTAATGTTGTTGTTGTTGTTCTTCTTCTTTTATGTCCCCCTACAATACCCTGATTTTTGGAGCTCTTACTAAAGTTTGTCTTTTTTCGTTGTCTCTATTCTGACAACCATTTACGCAAGCCTATTAGAAAGATTATGCTTTGTTTTCCTATGTTCCTTTTGCTTTCAATATGTCCTGTGAGTGTCGGATTTCACAAACCCCTTTTCCTCATTAAGTTCCCTAGAAATTTCAACTCTCTCTTATTCTACGTATAACTGTTCTTTTATTCCATTGTTTCTAGAACTTCGTCGTTGCACACGTGATCGGACCATGGTAATTTCAACAACCTTCTGTAGAACTACATTTCTGTTGCATCAGGTCTCTTTTCCATCGTGCTGAGGTGGTCCAGCATACATTGCTATATATGAGTATCGATATTACATTACAGTTCAGTATTTTGTTATTTGTTTCCAGTGAAATTTTCCCGTTTCTTAATAAATTGATTAATTTTTGAAAGGCATCTTTCTCTATCTCAATGCTTCTTCAGATTTTTGTATCACATTTTCAAGTCTCTGTGAAAACACATCGTACATATTTAATTTTTTTCACCTGTTTAATTTTGGTACCACCAATTCTTAATTCGTATGCTGAGCTGTTCCTTTTTCCTGACAACAATATATTCTGCCGACTTACAATTGATGATTAGTCCCTTTTTTCGCTTTGATTTATTGACTTCTGTAACATTACCCGTAGTTTTCTTTCTGTTTGTTTTATCAACACTGCATATAAAATGTTGTTAATATAGTACCTACAATTAATAAATCATGGTAGGAGTTTTAATTCCCAAGGGCGATTTTATTGGATACATTTACACTTTAGTATTTCAAAATATGTTTGTGTAATTTTAGTAAATATACATGTGAAAATGAGATGTCAGTGTTATTTTCAATTTTTGCGTAATTTAGACAATAATTAGACATCGCACCATATATATATATATATATATATATATATATATATAGAGAGAGAGAGAGAGAGAGAGAGATAGATAGATAGATAGATAGATAGATAGATAGATAGATAGATACACCAATCCTACACTTGTATATATATATATATATATATATATATATATATATATATATATATATATATATATATATATATATATATATATATAAGTATAGGATTGGTGTATACAGAATAAACTCCAATAACCAAAAATACTATTCTTAAAAGAGTGCTCAATACAGAGTTCTATATTCAACACCATCATTTGATCAACAGAAGTGCTGAAGCAAAATGGCTACTTTTGTAGTGATTTAATAACATATTTATGTTATAATTTTCGAATAACTAATTATATATATATATGTGAAAATTTCTCAAAGTTAACTTTTAGAGAAGACAATATTTATAAATAAAATTACATGAAAACAGATACATAATACTACCAACCAACTCTGTTACGTCTAATATCCAGAATAACCTATCTCATCTAAATAATCTTAAAATAGTCACAAACACCTCGATAAAAATTATAGATATAATAAGATCTCCAAACAACAATAGCAATAACATTTCTGAAGCAGGCATTTATATAATAAATTGCCAAAACTGTTCCTCCCAATATACTGGAGAAACAAGTAGAAACATAAAAAACGTATCAATGAACACAAAAGAGACCTTAGAATAAACAACTTAAATTATGCCTTAGTAATACATAGGAATAAATTCAACCATAATTTTGATTTTAAAAATTCTATACTTATAAAAAAAGAAAATAACTGACTCAGAAGGAAAATTCTAGAGAGTGCCGCAATCGAACAATATCCAAATATTAATCTACGCCCAGGCTTTTTCCCTATTTCACCTTTTCTAACAAAATTACTGCTCTCACAAACAAATGTACACAAAAACATATTAAAATCAAAAGAAAATGGTTGAATGCATCAACACAGATTAATGAAATATTCTCCACGCGTGACATTAACTGACGTCATTTTCAGTTAACAATATGAAAATAGCGTTTCCTACATTCCAGTTGCTAAGAACACACTGCTTTTTGTTTTTATTAATTTTCTTTGTTTGATTAAATTCATTTCGTTTCTTGCTTTGAAAAAGTCCGCATTGGACGAAACGCGTCAGCAGTTACTGTTTTCTTATTGTCATTTATTTATAAATATATATATATATATATATATATATATATATATATATATGTGTGTGTGTGTGTGTGTGTGTATGTCTCTGTGTGTGTGTCTGTGTATGTGTGTGTGTGTGAATGTATATCATTATGTATATATTTAACAGAAAATACATAGGAAGGAATAATCTACCAGCTAGATGAAATCAGTAAAACATTTGCATTAAGAATTCAGGAAACACTGGAAAATATCCCTAATGTCATGTATGAGAATATTTGTTGGAGATAGCACGGGAATGTTGGTATAATATTAGTTCTTTGTTTATTTTAATAAAAGACCAAGAGGTTATTATTTAACCGAGAAAGCAAAAGCCATCGTTCGTTCATTGTTGAAATTTTCCGGTATGAATCTTTTGAATAGTATACAGTTAATAATTTTGTGTATTTTACGTCGACAAGAATTTTATTTGAACCATCTGCAGCCCACTTTTAATCATATCCGATATAGATTTATGGTGCAAGAGACAATTAAGATCACTCAAAACTTTGAAGTGCATACCGAATATCATTTAAATTTTTTTTTAAAAATACATAGAATTTGCAAAAGAATGTATCGCTCATATTCACCCATGAGAAAAACAACGTTCATTCAAAAATAATGGAAGAATAAACAATATTACAAAACAAAATAAGATTCTCAAATACTTGTCACAAAAATGCTATCAGAAGATCTTATGTTAAATTCAATATGGCGACAAAAACTTAAACATGTCAAAATGCCACTATTAAGGTGAGCCATAGAGGTATATTTTCTTGGACGATTGTTTAATCAGTATATGATTTTACGAGACTAGAAACTTTACATCATCTTGTACATAACACGATTTCAGATTGGACAATTCTGGTTCTAAGTGACATGACTAAGATTTGGGGAAATGTTTCTTCCCCAACAGAGTTGGAAAGAAGACGAAAAAATAGATGATAAGACGGGAAAAGGTATTATTGGTTAGGAAAAAAAATGAAAATAATAAATCCAAAAAGAAAAAAGAACATTCATAAAAACGTAAGAAAGGGAAAAATAAATAAATAGTTGAAAATCACACGAAGTCGAACGTTTGGGCACACGGGAAAAACGCGTGAAAATATAAGAAAGTAAAAATGATTTATTTATAGTGACGGAGACGAGGAAGGAATACTAGAGATGATTGCTATGAATATATATATATATATATATATATATATATATATATATATATATATATATATATATATATATATATATATATATGTACAGATAGAGAGAGAAAGTGACACACAAACAGATATATATAGGTGAATGTAATCAATTCTCATAAAGGGAAAAGAAAAGTATTAAATAAATATGTACAAATAAGTAAATGCAAATACCAGCGTGCTCAGATTAATTGATAGATTCGAATTGATTAGATACGAGTATAGATAGATAGATTCGGTTAATCAAAATGAGGTAAGGAATTTTCGCATTGACTGAAATATATATATATATATATATATATACACACATTAATAAAATATATATATATAGACATTAATAAAAATATATATATAATGTATATATAATATATACACATTTTATATATATATACACATTATATATATTATATATATATTATATATATATATATACACACATTAATAAATATATATATATATATATATACACACATTAATAAAAATAACTCAGATAAATTGATAGATTCGAATTGACAGATTGATAAATGAACCTATCTATCGATATATATATATATATATATATATATATATATATATATATATATATGTGTGTGTGTGTGTGTGTGTGTGTGTGTGTGTCTGTGTGCGTGTGTGCGTGTGTGTGTGTGTGTAGGAAGAGCGAGATAGAGAGAATGAGATAGGTAGATAGAAAAAAAGAAAACCTCAAATTGCAGGTAATCAAACAAGCATTATGTTCTCTTTTCGCTTGTTTCAAGCGTCATTTTATCCAAATATGTCTCGTTTTATACCTGGTTTTCTTTTTTTTTCATTTCCCCCGACTTCTTTCTTTTATACGGAGAATATTTGAAGTAATTCAGAGAAAAAACAAAAAACAAATCGACATTAGGCAGAATAGGCCAAATAAAGTGCAATCAAACGTATGCCTTATTCTATAGACCCCACAATTTATGGGCTAAGCTGAAAATTGCAGTGCCTATTTCACATTTATAGACATATGGTCAAACGTATCCTGATGATCAGATATTAATATTTCCAACACATTTATGACAATATCTCTCTCTCTCTCTCTCTCTCTCTCTCTATATATATATATATATATATATATATATATATATAAATAAAAAGAAAGAACAGTAAGATATGAAATCCGGTATATATATATATATATATATATATATATATATATATATATATATATATATATATATATATATATATATATAGCATGTCGCCTCTGATTGACATCAATGTTCACTATTACATTTATATTTACATACACTCTATTTCTGATATTGAGCACTTTATCCCATAAATATAGAACACCTTAAAACTATATTTCTTCATATATATATATATATATATATATATATATATATATATATATATATATATATATATATATATATATATATATATATATATATATATATATTGGGTCTGCCACATATCTTCGTCTATTAAATGTTTTATGGTTATACATATAAAACATGATACAAAGCAGAGTACATGATATATTTTATTATAATTGTGCTACTAAATATGTCAATTATCAGCTGAGACTTCTGAAATTTGCATTCTTTCTTCTCGTAGAAAATTTGCCGCGATGTCTGTATAATGTGAATGCCTGTGTTAACCCAAGCGTTATCATATAGTGATGTAGATTCATGCAATGTGTAAAAGCAGTCGGGAAGAAAAAACGCAAAAATATACATATAATACCTTATATTCAAAGTATATAAAACCCAGTAAAACAAATTAGGCCTATAAGTGATTACCAGGCGTCATTTTTAGTCTTGGCTATGACAAGTAGACTGAATGGTTGGCAAACACAGCAAGGGAGAGAATAAAAGAATAAATATTCTATTATTGTGAAAATGATCACCAACAAAAGATCAAATGCAGTGCTTTATTTTCTTCATAATATATATTATATTAACAGAGATGCCAATATAGATAACGAGATATAAGCTGACTGACTAGGTTACGTTGAGAGAAATCTTCTAGCAGATAAAGTGTAATCTCACACTAGAAAACCTGTTTAGATCCAACCACCAAGAATTAATGTATTTATGCAATTAATATATGAAGTTGTGGTCTCATGAATTTTTTTTCTGAATAAGTGTGTAGTGTAGTATGATTGTGAGATGTGCCCCATAGTTTAGGTGAAACTAGGAATTCTCATCGGACGTAAAACGAGACACATCTCGTCATCACAGTATCATGTGATTGAAGAGTGAAAAAAAAAGAAAATGTACGTTTCCTTTTATATTGGTTTATACAAAATCACTTCTAGTGTGTTAAGTGAAGTCTCCTGGCAGACATTGTGTGGCGTAAATTTAGGCAGTAGCTTTTCATATATTCATCTTTCATTGAGTGTGACAGACAATAGCGAAGCCCTTTATATTAAACAAAGTCTAGCATCAACCTTACTTCATTTAGTAATAGTATGAATGTGTCTGTCTTTTAAGAAGACACTGGCAGCATGGAACCAGGGCTGCGTCTTCTCGCGCAGCCTAAAATTCCCACTCCCTCTACACAATGCAATTTAAAACACAAACTTCACAACTAACCGCTTCAAAATCTTAAACTATTCAAAACGTTAGCTTCCCCAAATATTCGCATAAACTGCAACCTCTACTCTTACCGCTCACACAATAATCGCCTTTAGTAAGACTCTATTCTGAGTATCGTTTTAGCCTTGTATCAGATGGACATTATTAGAAAAAGAAAAACGAAAAGAAGAACAAAAGTGCTTTTAAGATATAGCAAAAGAGATTTGAGAAGAATTAGAAAAATAATATAGAAGCAAATTGAGATGCATTAAAACAATGCAAACAACTTCGAATGTGATCAGGAAAATATGCCGAATATTAAGAACATTACCTAAATACGTAGAATCAACCAAACTGCTATTTAAATAAACATTACGAAAAGAAAAGTTTAAAAGGAAATATTTTTCTTTTAGTTCATATTTTAACAAATCCAAATAAAATGAACTTAAAAATGCTACCAAAATAAATAATTTTATATGTATCGGAGCTTTAAATTTTGCAATACACAGAAATATTTTGTAGATCTTTACGGAATAATAATTACAATAATAATAATAATGAGAGGAAGAAGAACTCGTTGCCCTCATTGTCATGTGTCAACCTCGCTAAAAGTCACAGTGTAAAGTATTTGGTGTTTAGGTTTTTTTTAGACTTGGCAGTGAGTCACTTAGTGTTATCTCCAGTGTCAGCCTGAAACCACCAAATTAAAATGATAATGATAATAATCATTAAACTTATATATTTTCTACAAAATATAAGCAGGTGAATTAGCCAAAGGGTATTCTATAGTTTGAAATTAATTTCAGGTATGAAGAGAATTACGTAATTAGGCTTTTCTTCATTTCGTTTTTTACGAAAACCTACTTTAGTAATATTTTTTCAGAGCTCTTCAAAATAGTGTAAAGCGCCATTGCAATCATTATTAGAAGAATCGAATATTGCCAAAATAACATTTCACTGGCTGCTTCTGTGGCAAAACACTGGATTATCTGCTATTACACTATGGAAATGGTTAAATAAGACAGTATGCTTGGATGCCTCAGACAATTTCTCTGTCAAAGTGTTTGGTGGTGACGCTGACAATTCCCCCCCTGACCCATCCTTATTGCACATCCCTTTCGAAATATGTAAGGTTACAAATTTCTGCAGTCTTTACAGAACTCTCATTCTGTGAGAAAACCACACCACACTACCATTTATTTATTATTGGTCTGAGAACACTAACCATTTCTTCATATATTAATTATTATCCTCTATATGCCAGTACCACTTAGGGATTGTGTAAGTCACTAGTTTTCAACAGCGGATGAAATTAATTAATAGTCAATTTGTAACAGATTAAATATTTCATAAGTAAATTTAGAATGCAATATTCTGTAGACTTTTATCAATTTTTTAAAAATATTGGAACTTCTAGATAATTCTGACATATTTGAGAAGGATATTAGAATTATCCAGGCTGTATATTAGCAGCAAACCGACTGCATACATAAAGAAAATAAAAATATATTAAATATACAAAATATAAAATGCTATACGGTAAAGATGTGGTCTTTTCAACGGAATTATTCAAACTATACAGAGTAGAGATTCTAAGATAATTAAAAGTTCCACCAGGATTCAGAATTGGCGGCCACATTTTTAAGAACATAAGCTATACAGAAAATACAATTTTGATAGTAGACACAAAAAGTAAACTTCAAGAACTACACGAAGAGAGTAGAAAAGAAAGCAAGAATAAAAGAATAAACATTAATTACAAAGCAGCATGCATAGTTGTCGGCAAAATGAACATTCCAACCTGTAAAATACAAATCGAAGAATTTAAATATATTTGTAGTGTTCTTATATAGAACACTGGATACTGGAATCCGAAGATGCATTGGGATAGCGAATGATGCCTACCAAAAGCTAAGCAAATTATTAAAAAAATAGAGAAATGTCGTTAGAAACAAAGAAAACAGTATTGAAATGTTACGTAACATCAGTCCTCTTATATGGCAGTAAGTGATGAACACTCTCCTCACAGATGAAGAAGAGACTTGAAGCAAGAGAAACGTAATTCTATAGAAAGCGGCTGATGATACCATTAAACAAACATATCAGCGTCGTCGAAATTTTAGAGAAAATGAAAACAAAAAGCAAATATTTACTCAACGCCAGGAAAAGACCGTTAATATGTCTTGAGCTGAAAGGAGAGATGACTTGGAAAATCGGACACTCACAGGCCTGATTTAAAGACAAGAGGTTCAGAGTAAAACAACGAAATACCTATCTAGAATGTTTTTTGTAAATAGCAGGCAGTTCAGTGTTTAGGAGAGATAAGAAGAAAAACAATATTTATTAAGAACTCCAAACGGCCGTCAGTTGTGGAGAGTGACGATTATTAATGTCAATAAGGCACACTGCACATAGGAGACGAAGAATAATTAGTTTTATAAGAGTTTCTTCTGTAACTGAGTATCCACTCGGCCACAAATATCAATCTGGAACAAGTCATAAGACACTATGCAATGACAAAGAACCACCTTTTATATTTGGATGTGTTTGAATGCTTTGATAAAAGGTCTTGTTCAATTACTAATTTTTCATTAGTGTCAGTAGATAACCATTTACACAGGCACAATTTCTGCCATGAACAAACGTTTTGACACTCTTTTTCCTTTACATGTTTCAGAAAACAGAATCGCTTTTTCTTCTCACTCTCTGTTATTTTATTTGAATGAAGGTAAATCTCATTGAATCTCTTGAAGACATATCATTTGCAAATATTACTTTATTTGTCAAGGTAGCTAATCAAGAGAACAGCGGATAGATATTTGTTTGGATAGAGAAAGTAGGAGATGGAGAGGGAGAGGAAAGAGAGAGAGAAACAGTTAACTAACTACTCGCTAGCACTATTTGGCTACCTACTGAGCCTCAGGTCAACACACTACGACTCTTGTCGTCATTTCGTCTCCTTTAACAGAATTTTCTCATTCTTTTTTTCAGCAGAATAGAAATTAGATTTTTTTTTCATTACGCTTTCCTCTCAGTTTTTCTTAACACCAATGATTTTTTTTTTATTATTTTCTTTCTTTATTTTTTTTTTTGTTATCTGAACCTAATCATTTTTTCTGTTTCCTGAATCTTGGATAACTTTCAAAGCTTAATCCGTTTTTCTTCTTTCTGTTTTTTTCTTTTTTCTTTTTTTTTTTTTTTTGGCGATGGGTTGGTGCGGGCTCACTGAAATCGACACGTTCGACAGAATGGTGTGATGAGATTTTTTTCCAAACGTAAAAAGGCACATCCGACCTTAGGCGTGTGACTATATAAACTAAGGATTACATCGCCATTAGTAATAGTAGTATTAGCAGTAGTAGCCATAGTAAATGACGATTGTGTGAACACGATTACCAGTAATCAAGTAGACTGCATGTTGCCGAGTAAAGGCGAAAGTATTATGACCTCTAAAACCTGCAGTGAAACTGACAAAAAAGAAGGAATATTTGGAATTCGAAAATGAAAATTTGGAAGTAAAAATGAAAAAAAATAGCAGAGAAGTGAACAGAAAATAAGATGAATAATTACGATTGAGTAGTGATGCCGATCCTTACTGTGTGCTCCCTACGTGCATGCCACATCTAAATACTATATATATATATATATATATATATATATATATATATATATATATATATATATATATATATATATATATATATATCCGTTCTTCATAATGACAGTGAAAGTCGAAAGTACTTGAACAAAAATAACAAAATATCTACTGGGGGAGTTTATCCACAATTTCGAGCACAATACTCAACGCCTTATCTGAAATTTTGAGATTCATAAAAAATTAAACAGACTTTGTCAGTTTTTTAAATTAAACTTATTTCGTTGAATACTTTCTGCCTTAAATACCTTATTGACATACAAACACACTCACGCACACACACACACACACACACACACACATATATATATATATATATATATATATATATATATATATATAGTCAAACTGACCCTGACGATCTGCACAAGTGAAACCTTGGTAGGTTTGTCTGGCTCTGGTTTGACTAGGTTTGCTCTACGTTTGTATCGAGCTCTTTAGTTAGTTGTTTACTGGTATCGGGGTTTTTTCTTTGGGCCTTGAACCTGTATCTGTGCGATTATTTTCGACAGACTTTCATGTTCCTGGCTCTCTCTTTTTTAAAACCTTTTTTCCCTTCGTGATTGATTTGGCTATTGTTAAATCAAGAATTCGAAGGTTTTTCGACACGAGTATAGTTACCTATATTTATATATATATATATAGTTACCTATATTTATATATATATAGTTACCTATATATATATATATATATATATATATATATATATATATATATATATATTGGCAGCATGTTTTCATAGAGACATATTTTATTGAATAATTTAGACAAGTTTTCTCTATTTATTTTCAGTTGCATCCTGTCATATTCACAGAGAAGATTTTTGGTGTCATTATTAAAGGAAGAGAGAAAATTGCCATGTCGATACATGTTATTTACTGCAAGTATCTTTTACATTAGCACAATGTCATCATCAGGGAGTTATTTTTGTTGTTGTTGTTTCATGTCAAATATAGTTGACTTCGTCATTTCCAAAGGTTTGATTATGATTCAACATTCCCAGTCCGCATATAACGCGTACTCTTAAAACTGGAAAATACTTCAAGCATTTAAATGAAATAAATTACATTTTTATAACAAGAAAATACCATAGATTTTAATTTAAATTGTTTTTAATTTACTATTGTCTTCACGTCATGTTCACGAAGTTTCGGCCGTTATACTCTCCGGCGTTTCGATCTGAAACTATGTGGTTAGATTGTTCTAGTTTAACGTACCATGCATCTTCCCATGTCGCAGTTATCTCACTTTAACTCTAATTTCCAAGTTTTTGTTCACCACTGCAGTAGCCAGATATTGAACTCACAAATCTTTGAATCAAGTTCCTCGATCCAACCAACGCTTTTATCCACTGGGTCATGTGTCCTTCGGGACATCAGTGTATAAATTTTGGGGGACTTATAAACTTAATGTTTCAGTAACCCATTTTCGTACCAAAGCTCATATTGCAATTTTGTTGTTATTATTATTTTTCTCTAGCAATCTGTATTACTGGTTGCCATATTGTATCCATTTCTATGCATGGCCGGCTTAGAAGTTCTTTGTGCTCTAGCATATGTGTTGAAACCTTAAGGTTTCCTATTTTCCAGTGATGCTCTGCTATTATTTCAAAAATACTGAATGCTGAATTCAAAAATACCATTTATTGTTTTGGGCCAGGTCTGTTTTTTATGATGTGCTTGAATACTTCACAACAAGTTGTACACAATAATAACAATTATTCAAAAATCTGTAGATTCTACTCGCCACGGCTGATCGTGAGTACCTGATGTTTAGTGCAACAGTTAATGTTGTATGTGCACCCAACTACAGTGTGCCACCCTCCTCGCTAACACCCACTTACCTAGAGGAGGCGGGGCTTATCCTTTAGCTTAAAATGATTTTAATGTACTCTGTCAAGTTTCAACGATAAGCTGAGTGCTGATTTATTTTTTGTTTTCAGTTTGACATTTGTATTCCTGTTATAATGGATCGCAAGTGTAAGAGTAATCCTGACAGGTTCTGTTATATCTGCGGTAATGTGGATCATCTTAAGCGCCAATCAAAAATCACTGACTTTGTGAAAAACAAAACATATCGCGATTACTTTGGAGTAAAACTAGTTGATCAGGATAAGTCATTCGCTCCCCACATTTGCTGTAAAACATGTGTGGAGAACTTGAGGGATTGGAGTAATGGTAAAAGGAAGAGTATTCCATCTGCTATTCGAATTGTATGGAGGGAGGGAAAAGATCACATTACGGACTGCTCTTTCTGCCTGATAAATCTAAAAGGATAAATCGCAAGAACAATACCCCAATGTTTCTTCTGCCATAAAACCAATCCCTCATGGCCCTGACATTGCTGTTCCCGAGCCAGATGGTAACCTGGAATATAACTCTGATTCCATCCATAGAGACATGACTTTTGTAGGAGGAGATGACGCATACAAGCCAGAAGAGGACGAACAGTCAGTATCATTGACACAGAGTTCAAAGACCTTAACACGAGACGTGAACCTTTCAAACGAGTCTGCTCAGCTGCTGAATTCTCGTCTCAAAGAAAAAAATTGTTGGCACCGGTTCTACTGGTACCGAGACCCTAAGAAAGAATTAAGGCAGTTTTGTTACGTTCCAGGATCAGTCATCATTGGTTTATTGCAACAAAATTGCTGGATTGATCCAGTCAATGGGTTTAGAGTATGATGCTACGGAATGCAAACATTTTATTGACTCATCCAGCAGAAGTGTCAAAGCAGTTCGACATAATGGGAATAATTTTTCATCTATACCTATTGGGTATTCAGTACAAATGAAAGAAATTCTCAATAGCATTTATCATCATTTGTTAACTGCCAGGGGCACAAATGGTTGATCTGTGGATATCTTAAGGTGGTTGGACTTGTCCTAGGGCTCCAAGGTGAGTACACAAAGTAACATTGTTTTCTGTGTCTCTGAAACAGCCCGGCTGATGACTAACATTATGTCAGAGAAGAGTGGCCTTTAAAACAAGGGTTAAAACCTGTTTCGCATAACGTTCAGTCTCACACTCACGTTGACATTCGCATATGGAAGAGAGCTACCAAGGCCGGAGGAATGTAAGTTTTCTCGCTGCCTACTGCTGGTGCTTGAAACGGGATGCGGTGGCTGCCAAGTGCAGGAGAAGGTCTCTGAAAAGACGTTTCATGCATGAATAGCTTCCTTTGTATTTTCCAGCTTACTACGGCACAATGTGAGCTTTCTGCGAATATTTCAGCCATAAATTTAGCATAATTTGTTTAATTCAACAAGAAAATAAATAGTTATAATACTGTTCTATACATTTCAAGTATGAGTTTATATTGTCAAAATTTTATCTGAGTGGGAAAATTGAGCAGGATTTTTGGATTCAGCATAAAAACTGCCTTAAAACAAGCTGTTATATATTCGACCTTGAAAACATCGCAGGCTAGCTTTATATGTACAAGGAAGCAACTCAGAGGGTGGCACACTGTGCCTTGGCAGCTAACAATTAGCCTGAGCGGAATACTGTCTTTGTGAATTTTGGGAGACTGTATATGTGAGAAAGCTTCGTGCAATGGTACGTACCCGATATACCCAAAATATGGAGACAATTAGAAAACTCTTTCAAAAAGCTGGCTCGAATATAGAACCATCTGACATTTCTACACCAATAAAGTGACTTACAACTCATCCCTTTATATCACATTTTGTAATGCATAGTCACAAATAATTTCTATTCCACTATTTGTGCTTACAGTATAGCACAAAGTATTAATAGTACAACTGTTTTATATATGTTCCTATTTTGTCAAGTTGTCGGTCACATGCAGAAAAGTTTGGTGCGATAATTAAAATTTCTTTCATTTCTCAATTGAAAACACCGTTTTAACCAAATCTCTATAATTATACAGAAGTTGAAAACCGCTAAAATAAACGAAAGAAATCTCTATCATATATGTGTATTTGTCTTAGAAAAAGTAAGAGAAAACTTTGTCAAATTGTTCGATCCATACTGGACTCTACAATTTCATGACCATATATTAGACCAATCTAATTTAATTATTTGTGACAAATCCCTTATCTCCACACACACACACACACACAAACACACACCTCCTGACGAGTAGATGGAACGATTACAAAAATGTTTCTGCTCCTTCTTGGGCTAACACTAACCTAATCAATTGATAGGTCTACTGCAAAGAAAGTTGATTCACTGTATCGTGCCAGAAAATCTTCTCATCAGAATCCATCTGACACATTTATAAATTTATCATTCTTCATATCTGATCTAATAATTCTTTTATATGTCTCGATGTTCTTGAAAAATTTAAAGATTCTCTAAAATAATGAATCACTTCTGATTTCTTACTTCCCTGTCATGCACAACCTTCGAAAATGTAAATGCAACGTCAATCGCCATCTTCTGCTTATCTAAAAACCGTTTTTCAGTGTACCTTCTCTTCACTAAAATCTTCCCAAATACATATAATGTATCTGTTCCCCAAATCGACTAAGAAACTAAATTTACAAAATTAAATTTAGAACCTGTTCTGTAAATAGCGACGAGATGTAGTGACTTTTGAAATGTGGAGCTACAGTATATAAAAGTGTGTAAAAGACTGGAAAATACATTAGAAAATAAATCAATAGAAATCTGGCCAATAAGCTGCCAAAACGTGATTGGAATATTCACTGTTGTTAGATCGATCAGATCAAATAAAATTGTGCAAAGTCGGTGAATCCCATATTTTCACTAAATGTGAAAAAGTTGTTTATCTTTTATTTATATATTCTCGATCACTCAAGCTGAATTCTACACATACTGCTGATGTAAATGCATATCACGTCAAATTAATACGTTGCAAATCCGGACTCACCATCGATACACTTGTATATATTGACATTTCACAGCATGTTTATTGTCGAAAATTCGCGGTTGACCGATATATGAATAAACAATATTCATAGGTTGGAATCTGCGTAAATTGAGAAGGGAAATGCGGAATTGGTAACTGTTGAAACAAATGTTTTACCACTTTCTACCAGCAAAATCAAAATATATCAAGTTCAACATAATCATGACAAATATTTGAATTTTCTTCCGCAGATGAATTTCCCCAAATAACGGTAAATTTCCTCCTACTATTTTTCTCCACCTGAGCTTGGTTATACCTTCCCCTATTCTTTAAGTGATGTTAATCAATTTTTCTTTACAGTTATGCGAATATATTCCCAACTCTAGAAAAATTCTAGAAAAAATGAATTGCTTTTAAGAAAATACATTATAAGCAAGTCATATGAGTTTATCCTGATCTCTGATGTGTTAATTTTATTTTCCCACATATTGCAATTCTGAACACGCCTATGTATCTAAATGTTAAGTAATAGATAGAAGGAATATAGTGTAATACTTGTGTGAGATTTGGATTTTAAAAACGAAAATTTAAAAATTGTCGTTGTTCATATTTACTAAGATAAGCTATATGAAATCTAATTCGATTCCTGACATCTTTAATTTTATTTATTTACTTACAATATATTAGCTTGAATAATCCAAGATTTTGAAAGAAAATTTAGGCGGGAGATAACGGGTCAACCTATGGGTATTAGAGTCATTAGTTTGAAAAATATATTTAAATTTCACAGCAATGGCCTTGTGTATCAGTTTATGTTTTCAAGCGGTTATAGTAAAAAAAATATACAGATGAATTAGTTAAGAAAGGTTGTGTAGTGCCTTCAGTATTTGATGTTAGCTAACTCAAAATAGATTAACGACGAACGTACACGATGCAATCTTTGCGGTAAGAGGACTTGCTGTTCATTTTAAAAGTAAGGAATGAAATCCTGCTAAGAATTTATTTTCTTTTCATAATATACACAGTTGCAAAAAGAAAAGAAATTCTGAACAGATTTGTCTCCCTTACTATTAAAATGATTATCAAAAGTTGCTGCTCATGCTGGAAGCGTTTGCACATAAGACAAACATTGTAATCTGGGAATTGTAGAGAAAGATATTTGTTTTACTTGGTAAAATCTGTCAAAATTGTTGCTATTTATATAAGATTATCAATTAGAAAATTTCTGCCAAGTCTCAAGGATCATCTATTACATGTATTCGTCTTATATATTGATGCATCTGGTAATATATCTATCTATCTATCTATCTATCTATCTATCTATATATATATATATATATATATATATATATATATATATATATATATATATATATATATATATATATAGTACAGGTAATAATCCGTTAGTATATAATCCAGATGGATCCTAATAATATAAAATCTTACAATTGATCTATAAAAAGAGTTCAATGTATTTATTATAACAGAGTATATAAAGTCCACTGAGTTGAATAATGCTGACGCATTCAATGTTAGTTGAAATAGTCTCTACTCATGAGGTAATTTTGGAATTAATTTGATTAAAAAACAATGTCTTTTAATTCTAATGTGAAGTCTGTCATATTACTATGCATTTACTGAGTTAAGATAGACCAGCTGCTTGAGAAAAATATTTTTATACTACCCGGGAACAACGATGGCAATTACTTGTATCAGTTTAATTAACTTAATTGAAATTAAGCTTCTTTAAATAGATTCAAATAGACGGTGAAAGTGAATCGTTTACAATACATTAGAGATTCCAGAGCAAGCAAAATGAATAAGCCGTAATAGTCTCAAAGGCCATCCTATATTCAAAATCGATGATATCGTGTCTGTGTTAAAGAGTTCTCTATCAGGAGCCCCAGCAGGGGATTCAAATGATAATTCTGTTCCACATTAGACTAACTCGATGCTGTAAAATGACGAAAAGAATAATAGAAGGATTTTACATAAATTACATAATATTCCAACAAAAATAAAAATAGACAGTACTTTTTGATGAACATGCAACAATTCATTGATGCGAATTTTCACTTCCTTCTCTCCGTATTCATTAGAGATTTCACCTTAGGATTATCATCTATTCTTGTCTTTTCTGTATATGAAAATATATTCAAGTCCTAAACGACAGGGAAAAGGCAAATAGCAATTAGCGATTTTAGTTCGACGTTGTCTATAAGATCTGTACATGTGAAGGCACGTGAAAATAACTAAACACACATATACACAGATTTGATTAATTTTGATTATTGCCTTTTATCATTTTCAAAGTTCCTTACAAGATCACTACACACACTGATAGATACATGGCTATATTCTTCATTGACAATAGTTTCTAGTTCCTCAAAATTCAAAGGCCTTCTTTCTATTCCTTTTTTCTTTCTAGAGTTTAGGTCATGACTTTGTGCGTGGTACGTCAATACATTATTTGTGCTGTCATCTAAGTATTTTGTAACAATTCGTGCTATGTTTTTTCTTTGGTCATTGTCATATTGGAATGTCCGAAGACAGCTTTTTTGCACTTTGTTTTATATTATTTTTAAGAAAGGCCAAATACTAATATTTAGTGCCCCACCATCGTACCTAATTTTAGGGTAGGTGTATTTTGGTTTGTAATCTTCATTCACTTTCCTTGTGGGGCTTCTTGTGACCAAATAATTCTAGTTTGGTTTCATCTGACCATAAAACAGTTCCAATATTTACTCCCTTGTTCACAATGTTTTCTCGCATAAGCTAATCTGCATTTCATATATTCAGACTTAAGCAAACGTGTTTTCTTGGACGACAAGTTCGAAGTCCTGCTCGATGAAATCATCTAGTGACTGTCTTCATCGATTCATTCAACCCTGATGTTTTGCATCATTGACAATGCCCTTTCTTCTTAAATGAGGATTTTACGAAACACTTCTAACAATTTTCCTTTCCATTCTCTCAGAAATTAACCGTTTTCTGACAGTCCTTAATTTATTCTCAACACGACGAATCTCGTTGTACTTCTTCATAATGCTATGAATAGTTGATCCAGGAACATTTAAACACTTGGAAAGTGTTGTACATCCATCACCTTGTTAGTACGCATCAACTATCTTCATTTGGAACTTCTTGTTAAGCTCAACGGTTTTCGCCATGGTTGCAGAGTTAATGAGTGATGTTGATACGTGGTACTCATCGTGTTCTTTATTACCTTTGAGCATGTTTTAGAATTAGGTCCATATTATTTCATTTTCAAAGGATGTTTGCATTAAATATCTAATTAAGAAAAAAACTAAAGCAATGTTATTTCATAATATCGATAGGGAGGGCAAATAATTTTGGTTTGCAGAAAAATTTTAGAAAAATCTATAACTATGAATATAATAGATCGAAAAGTCAAAACTAAATATGGAATTAACTAATTATGGTAAATTCAATAAGTATTTGCAAATATTGACATTTTTTTAGAAAATATGCAAATAATGTTGGTTAATAATACTGTTCACAACTACATAACCACGCACACACAACTCATACTGGAGTATCAGTTAATCAGTAGAGTCTCATTGTAAGTTACATCTAAATAGTAAGTTCGATCTTCGGAGGAGTGTAATTATTAGCGTTGCTTGTCTATTTTATTTATTGTACTCTTATAGCGGCTTTTATTGTTTACTTTCATCTATGAGAAAAACTTTAAATTAAAGCATATATTGTAAAATCAAATTTATTCAAACGTATGATAGTCATATAAACAAACAACAAACAATTAAATACAAAATCGTTCAAAGATATTTGCTTCTATCACACCATAAATTATTTATCATATGTTTTCTTTTCAACTGATGAATCCTAATAATATGTTTATTTCTTGTTTTACCTTCGGAATTGTACTCGTGATGTCTGTTAGCACAAAATCAGATTAATATTTAAAACTATATTTGGCAGTATTATGAAGATTCAAAAATAGATTTTAGATATTTCAATTGTTCTCGGTCTGAAACAAAAAACTGTGCGAAAGGTTCGCTGTAATGCTGAGCATTCGACGGTTAACATCTTCAGCTGCTGCACAGCTTGCTCGAAATAAAAATATCTTGATTGAAAATATACAAATATGAATGAAAGACAAGCACCAGTGTAAGCATCTACGATCTTTATTTTGCATTTAAATAAAAGTCTTCATTTTATTTTATGACCCCAGAAGCTTCTAATATTAAAAGTAAAAGCTTCCTGGAAAGTCGGGCTTAGTTTAAATATTTCCTGAATCATTTAAGACTGTCTAGAATAAAAGTAACCATAGGAATTTAACTCTTGTGTACATAATTGAACCAAAGGTAATTTTGATTTTTGCCTTACATTGTGATATTTAGCCACCCTCCAAAGAACACAGTTTAGTAAACACCAGGTGCATGCATTCTAAAACAATGATATTAAATATTGAATCATAGACAGGCAAATCTTTGTCGTCAATAAGACCTTTGAAATCACAATAATAGCAGAACTTTACTGGTAAAATGTTGTGTGTACTGTTACACAACATAAACCGGTAATGTGTTATAATAATGTGTTTGACGATCTTTGGTTGGACATCTTTACCCTGTGACAGAAAAAGTTTCAGATAAAATTACTTATAAATGCTTCGGTGAAATTGGTCACGTGCAGAATCTCTCAATAAAATGTAGTTTTTTCTTTTATCGACCATATTCAATATTGAGACGTGAGTTAGTCATTCAAATTTCTTAATATTTTCTTTTTTTTTCTTTGATAGAAGAAATTGAATTGTTCATGGCAATGAATAATAAAAAAAATTCTTAATCTAAGTGACTCCACTTTTGCATTCGATCTTGCATTCTTCACCGATCAGAAATATAAGTTGCTAAACTTTATGGTATTGGTCCGAAAGCAGGTCATCATAATAATGTATGCGATCTTGTATTTTCTGTGTAAATATTTGTGGTAAGCAATGAAACATGCAGACGACAGCCTTAAAACCACAAGGCACCGTCGAGCTACAATATTTGAAAGTATATGCAGAGATTTTTTTTTTGATATTAGAATAGCAACTTTTCGTTTCTGATAATCCACTGTCGGTAAATGTTGATTTTCCTCCTGGGAAATTTCACTCGGAGTTTGTTAAGATTCAGTCGGAAAACATTGTGGAAAAGAAATATGCAGTGTACAATTTTCTAGATTATTACCCGTTCCTTCAATCTTAAATTGTTTGCCAATTCTGGATATGTTGTGATTGGTTCTTCTCAATAATGAAAATACATAAATCTGCATTGCATTCATGATGTACAACTGATGATTTACAATCCGTTTGGAGGTTGGCTAATGTATGTGAATTGAAACCAAGCATAGAATCCTTGGGTGCTGTAAAACATTTTGGCCAAATTAGTCTTTAACATAAACTAACTCTGATTCGAATGAGGGCAATATAAAATATATTTGAGTTTAGTTGTACATATTAATTTCAGTAGAAATAATTCAATTATGTTTTCTTTTACATTGGACCACGCATTCATGAACATTTACAGTACCATCAATATTAACTTTGATAAATAAAGGGTTTCTTTTCCTTCTTCGCTAATAGCTTATAGCACTAAAGCTGGTGGAAATATTAGATCTTTTGCGCTAGAGGCCTTCTACTTCCCTGCACTTATTTAACGGGGCATATATATTGGAAAAAAATATTTGGATATGGTAGCTGCTAATATATATATATATATATATATATATATATATATATATATATATATATATATATATATATATATATATATATATATAACAAAATTAAATTCAGGGGCTTTAGCTTCCATTTCTGAAACATGGTTATCACTGTGTAGCGGTAAAATTGTTATCACTGTGTAGCGGTAAAACCATATTTTAAATCTATTAATTTATAATATTAATGCTCTGTAAATTTAAATTTACATTGAGCACTATTGTGTAAAAATAAAAATATCTATAAGAACACCAGATTTTATATCTTACTGTTCTTTCGTTTATATATATATATATATATATATATATATATATATATATATATATATATATATATATATAATAGCGGATTCCAAAACGTTACGTTGGATTAGTTCTTTTCAAAATTGTAGCAATGTTCAGTATTTCCAAGTAAATTGAACAAATTAATAAACTATTTAATTATTTATTATTAAAAGAGATACATAAGAAAAGGTAAAATAAAATCTATTACTTTTTTTTAGAAATTGCTTTGTTTGCGTTAGAATACAAAACTAAACAGTTGTATATATTTCGGGAGACAGGGAAAATTTGCGTTTAAAGGCATTATTAAGTTCGAATCCTGCTGGAGAGCGCATATTTCAATAAGATTTCTCGAATATTAATGATGAAAATGAATAAACATATTGTTTAAAAAAAACAAGAGGAGCGTCTAATAGATATAGGTATTCGATAAAAATAATATCTAACTAATAAAATCTAAGTTTAATAAATAAAAATCTATCACTTCTTTAAGAGAAAATACAAGTGTAATAAAATAGAGAGAAAATTCTAATCATCGAAATGTGAACGTTTTTGAATAGCAGACTCTGTAATTTGCGACTTATTTTGTGATATTGAATATCGAAATTACTTAATGCTACACGGTTTTAGAAATTCGTTTTGATAGCCGCCACAGCTGTAAATGATGATTCACAAAAATAGCTTAACGTAAATGGTTCCAGCATCTCCCGTCGTCCTCAGAAAAAGCAAGTTTTTTTTTCAAGTTTCATTATCCATGACAGATGTCCGCCTAACTATAAATTTCGGTCATTTAAACGATGACAATCATCTGAAATTCTTTCCCTTGAGATTGGAAATAACTTTAGATTATCGAGGTATATAAACAGTTCATTAACAATTCATGGTTATGTCTGCAATTGGAAAATTGTGTCTGAGTAAAACAGATTTTCATATTGGCTTACTTTAACCACAGGCGAAAACGAATGGAACATCTGATTGTCAACAGCGAGTAGACGGCTTTCGTAGAATTTAAGTCTTCCAAGCAATTTCGCCGTTAATTGTAAGATTAATATTTTAATTGCACAAATGTCTTCCATGATGTGACCCTACGAATTCAGCATACATTAATGTTAGATCCTCACACACCTAGTAGATTTCAAACATTTTCATTTTTTTGCAGGTGCAGTTAACAACTTGGACAAAGTTTTTAAATTTCTGCATGTGTTTTTACATAATCGGTTTAATCTCAAGCGGGTTGCGATGTATTATGTAGTGTACATAAAATATTGTTTGACGTGAATAGGCGAAGATACGATTAAAATTCACAATCAATTCTCAACATTAGAGCTATCATCATAATTAATTAAATCCTGTCACTTTATAACGTGGTCTAGCGTTCTAGAATTTCTCTAACCGAAGATATTGTTACTATTGTTTTTTGTTGTCTCCAAAGCCGCAGGTGCTCTCTTATGTACATTGGCGTCTCAGAACGGGAACCCTCTTGTGTATATAATGAATCAATATGATTAACTGTCATGTCTGGGTAGGAGCCGCCCAGCCTTCACTTACCTGACTTGCTAGAGTTAAAAAAAAACATCGATCTGGACTTGAATTATTTTTCATCCTCCAACACCTTTCCCAGAGACAAAACATCACGAGAAATTCATTACTCAGTTTAGCTTTCCATGGCATATTCTGACTTGCTACATCACTTAGTCCCACACGCACTGACCATTTTAACTGGGACTCTTTACCGTAAGTGATTTTTAGGTTTTCTATTGGGTGAACATTAGTATAAATAAATTTCTTTTTGTCGTTACACCACACCCATCTGGTGTTGCACACAGAGCCTTGCCTGGGGTGTTAAGGTTTCAATGTCCTTAAGTGTGCAGGAATCTTCAAGACTGGGACAAACAAGAAGTTGTTCTATAGGTTGTGATTGCCCTCATTGGCAGTTGGGATTAACATCGGTGGCATAGTCCCCATTTCTTAATAAACACGACTCCTCAGTTTAAAGTACAAACTTGTTGTATTCTGAATTTATCTCTGGTGGGATATGATTGATTTCAACTTGTAGATCCGGCAAAAATAAAAACAAACTTTATTATCAAACGAGTGAAAATATAGTGAGATATATTGGTGGTGCTATTGTGAAAGCTCTTCATCCTGATAATTGGTTTCTTACTTTTGACTATTAATAATTGTTGTGGTGGAATCCACCTAATCAGCATAGGTGACTACCAACTATATAAATAATGGTTGATACCGGGAGAAGGAAGAGGGGAATCACGAGATCCAACTAGAGACTCTGATCGACTGCGACTAGTCAACACATTCTCCAGGAACGTCTTCCCAGAAATACTATATGTACTTATTGTGTACACTTTCTTGTTATAATACATTCTTGTTCCAAGTACATTTTGTGTTGCGTTATTATTCCATGCATTAGGCGAGATTCAACATTGAGTCAAGACTCAACAATAATCATGCAAGTTACGATTGAATTTTACTGGCTTCGGCTAAGAGAGCCCTAGCATGCAAAATAGATAATCTTCTTTTATCGGAAATATATCACCAGGATAATGTGGATACTCGTAGCGAACCTTGTTTAAATTTGTTGGGTTTCATACATTTTGCATATCGGCTTCCATCGGTAGAGTAAATACTGCGATTGCTACCAGTATTATTGATTATTACCGCAAAGCCATATTACAAAAAGTCATTGTAAGTACTTTTCTTTGTTATAAGTCGAGTGGCTGTTAGACTGAACTGCAACAAAACGGATAATAAATTTGTAATCTCCTGAATGAAAGTGAAAATAAAAATATAAAATATATAAAAAAAGAAAATTATGAGCTTACTTTCATCGATTTTGGAATTACCAAAAATTTATTGATTTATTCTTCATATTTAGAACATGGCGCTATCGTTGTAATTTCTAAGGCTAACATGAAACGTAATTCTAACGTCTCACATAATTTTTATTCTGCAGTTTCAATAGAGAAATTGGAAGGAATGTTAAGGCGGCGAGAAAATAGAATCAATTATATAATACAAACCGAAATGACACATGAAATATTTATCGATTATGCAGCTTAATCTCGCATATTTCCTTCATGACATCTGTTGCTATTTTGACAGGAAATACTTTTCGACATCAACAAAAGAGCAAAATCCATGGTTAGCAAAGGTGTGTAAAGGCTGTTAATACTGTGTTCCAATTTCGTTTTTCCGTGTTAAATTTCTCAGATTTTTATACTTTTAATCATTTAAATTCATAATTTCTGGATGAGGCAGAAGATGTACATTGTATAAAATAAAAATGGCAGCTCACTCGTGACGAATACAAATACACATCAAGTGCTCCAGACCAGGTGCAATCTTCAGCTGAGCGCCGTGCTTCAGCAAGGTTTCGGCCCATTAAGCTCAGTACCTTTCCACACGGTGGGCCCGCAACAGCTGGATGATGTTACGTTGCAACTGGTCTATGTTAATTACGTGCGACTCGATAAGAATCTTTGGGTAATCCATACACTTCGTTCCACCGCTTTTTCACCGCAACTCTTTATCACCTTCTTCGGCTTTCGGATCCCAGCACACTTGAGGAATCTCTTTAAAGAGGCAGCAGGAAATCCTCTACAGCCAACCTCAAATGGCACCAGAGTGCAGCTATATCCTATCTCACGGACTTCAGCCACAAGTTCCTCATACTGAAGCAACTTACTTTCAAACAAAATTCATGTTTAACCAGTAGAACATTACATAAATGTGGTTATTCTTTTTAAAGCTGAAATTAAACAAATAACCACATATAGTACGCAAAATAAATCAAAACTTCATGGATAAGAAAATAAAAGAACATCAATTCAGACATTTACCTAATCAAATCAAATATTAACTTTTTTATCACTGGAATAAAAGGATTTCTATTGAGTAACGTTAAGGTAAATTCTCTTAAATTCATTCTGGAATCTTCACTGCAAAGAGTAGTTTCAGTAAACTACCATTACTCGCTGAAAAACTTGAAATTGCACTTTAAAATGTACTACACTTAGCTGCGAACCATTGATCTATGACGCTGCAAATGTTATTAAGTATATTGATAAAGGTGTGCTGTTTATTACTCATTTTTGTATGTTATAGTGCCAAAATATAAAATCAATATTATTCTTGCTCTTGTTGCACAGGAAGAATCATTGGGTAATATGCGCGTTTTCAGGCCCCCGTTAGCAGGTGCTTTTGAACATATTTTCAGCGGATTGACAGGAAGGCGGAACAATTAAAGTGAGACAAAATAATTATAATTTAAGAATAAAATATAAAATATTCGTTCGCATAAACAGACGTCATTATACGAGTATAGGAATGCTCATGCGTATATAAACAATGGAAAACAATAACACACACACACACACACACACACACACACACACACACACACACACACACACACATATATATATATATATATATATATATATATAATACTTAAATCAACATGCGAATCGCCTTGTGATTTAAAAAATGATTTTGTAGAGAAAATTGTTTCGTTTTCAATATAATCTCTTTCATTGTCACTGTACAATCATTCACAAAAAATTAATCACATCGTTCGAGCAGCATACAGTGCGAGTTTCATATCAAAATTCGACTATTAAATATATATGTTGGAATTTATTAAGACGAAGATTCATTGAGAGTGCTATTGTCTATGAGTTTCTTTCAGTTACTATGGGAGCCTATTATAACTGTTTGTCTTATGTTCTTTGCTGAATTAGTGCAAAAGCAATGTGGAATGCATAAGCCATGCGAAAATGAGGTGAAATGAATTCAATTCTATTTTCTGTTACGGTACAGGTAAATGAATTCCAACAGTTCAACCGCTTGACTTGAATGTTTTTTTCTAATCGTCAATTTTCACTTTGTCTCCGATGAAATAAAATCATTTTTCTGAAGGTTATGTGTTGAAATTAAGTTTACAAGTTTTTTCCATTGATTTTGTGAGCAGTTATATATCTTTCTATGAAACGGTGCATATCTCGAAGAGTATTGAAGAATTGAATGTTAACCACTGTAGATAGCCGTCTTCTTGATTAATCGGCACAAGTTTTCAACTGAGTCAAGTCGGACAAACAATGCGCCCTCCGGCAAAAGCGTGTCTTTGAAACCCATTTTATTTAGATATTCATGAGATTTCATCGAATATTGCGAAGCATTGTAGTGTATAAATTGATCTTTCTGAAAATGTTATTTTCCTCTTCCTCTATAGCTCTAAGAATTTCCTTAAAAATCAATGATTGTCTGAGCTGGCAATTAGAACCATCTAGAAGTCAATGTATATTGACCTTGATGTTTCAAAACCCCGTTCAGAACATTATCGTCCTGGAGATTCCCAAAATCTTCGCATTTTCCTTGTAATTTTTCAAATTTCCATCCTTTTAATTTATATTTTGCAAACTTTAATGTTTTTAAACATTGAGAATATTTCATTCGAATTACTGTCGTTTGCTGACATCAGTACTTAGCGAATTTTCTTTCACCTTACACAGATAGATGTTGCCATCATTCAGTAAATAAAACATTAGTCTACAGTATGCATTCGTTTTCTGTATGAACAAAATGTAAAATGGACAATAATGACATGCATAATAAACATACACATACATGAAATATATCTTTTATGTTTCTTTATATTAATAAAGGAAGAGATATCAATTTTGGAAATCTTGCCTTCAGTTTCTTTGCAACAACGTAACTTATTTTCCGTGAATCTTTTCTATAAATATGTCAACGGGATTTTCCTTCTTTGCTATCTGGAATTTAAACGCAGTACTACAATGAAAGTTAGGTCTCATAATCTCACTATTGAAAATGATAGATGTCACAGTCAGAGTACTATTCTAATAGTTTCTTCGCCTCTACGTCACACTTGTGGAACTTTCTTCCGGTTCCTTTCTTGTCAATTAAGATCTTCCGAAATTTAAATGCAATGTCAGTCGTTAGGTTCTTTGTCATTGAATCATGTTTTTTTTGTTTGCTTTTGGTAAAATCATAAAATATATCTGAAAGTTAAAAACACTTAATATTGACGTCATGGGTGATGGTTAAAGTGGGTGTGACCCCACTTAAAAGGATGTATAATCATTATGCGAAGTTTAAACATATTAAATAATATTTTATGCACAGTTAAAGATATTTCGGCTGTAGTGAAATAAATGTTATTTAATCAATTCTTTTTTTTTATTTTGTGCAATAATAACTTCCAGTAATTTTAATCAATCTTTGCATTGGATGCAGCAGAATAGTTTGGCATTATACTCTAATAATTATCCTGATAGTTGTAATTTGCTTGTTCAGTATGCAATGATTGATATAATCATGAATTGCACTGAGTTTCGACAGGAACGTACGAGATGCTGTAGTGCATGTGTGTCCCATTTATGAGTTGAATACTTTTTTATTGTAGATATTGGAGATGCAATCTCCCTGGGGACATAAGTATTGCTAAGCAACATTGTTTTTGCATACGGGAGTTGTCTATTGACTTGACACCTGTCGGAATGCAGCGCAATTTGAACACACTTCAGTCTGGCGTGCTCAATGGATTATTGAAGGAAGTGCTTTCAAACTTAATGTTTACATTCAAACAGAATAACATTGCAGTTTTGCCTTTTCTTGTTGGGTTAGTATACAGGCCAGACTAGGTTTTTTTCTGTCTTCTCTATACTGCACGCTTACTTTTACGGGCGGCATACACGTTGAGTTTATTTTTTTCCTAAACAAGAAAAACTGAATTTCATTTAGAATTTGGTTCATCGGGCCATAATTATGTTTTCCGAAACTAATTTCAATTCGGAACTCAAATTTATGACAAAGACTTTGGTGGAAAATGGGACCTGCTGGATCTTGTCCAATCTAGTATTCGTGTAAAAGTTTCGTAATTTTGTATGTATAAAAAAAGTATCACGTCTATTTTTATAGATTGGCGATGTTAGCACACGATTTGCTAGATATAGGTTCAGCTTTGCTATTTTCTTCTTGTTTTCATATTCCATCATATTCTGAAATCAACCCGCCAAAATTTTATTTAACAGTTATCACTATATTGGAAGAATTACTCAGATGTTGGAAACTAGGATTGATCAGTACGTACTAGCTAAGATACGTCGAGTGCAGCATGTTAATTTGCATATGCTTGTCAATGCATCTTGTTCTGCTATTTGCGAACACTTAATAAATACGCGTATTTTATAACTATAGCTGATTATATTTTAGCCATTTTTAGTTTTTTGTTGTTAAAACTTGACTTTGACATGGGTGTGAAATTTGAATTCCACACAAGTGGCAACCATCAACGTTTTAAAGTAAAATCGCTGACTCGAGCCAGCATTATTCTTGATCTTTTATTTGCTGATGATGCTGCGATCGTGGGCACTTCAATGGAAGAATTCCAAGCACTCGTCAATCGTTTTTCACAGCTTGCAACCTATTCGGATTAAGTATAAGCATAAAGAAAACTGAAGTTGTCCATCAACCGAGGCCTATACCTAACCAGATCAGGGGTATAAAACAAAAACCACCCGCCCATACCTTTCCAATCGTTCCCATTACTGTTGGCTGCAACAACCTGAAGTATGTGAAATCATTCTCGTACTTAGAAAGCAGAGTTAATTCAAGTGCCTCTTTGGATCACGAAATATGTAACCGAATATCAAAGGCAACCAATGCTTTTGGGAAGCTTAAGCGTCGCCTATGCTATGTTCATGAGATTTCACTGAAAACGAAAATCAGTGTCTATGGAGTAATCATTCTAACCACATTACTTTATGGATCAGAATCATGGACGCCATACAGGACGCACATAAATGAACTTGATGTTTTTCATAAACGATGTCTTCGGTGAATATGCAGTTACACATTACAGGACAAAATATCTAAACCTGACGTTTTCATCAAATATGGCGTCGAATCCTTTCTGATGCAATCACAGTTCAGACGGGGCGAGGATCGGATGCTGAACTGTATAGCCAACTTTTTCATGGTAATCGTAATGTATGCCGTCCTTGGTAGCACATCAAGGATAAACTTAAATACCACTTAATTACTGCAAAGTTTTTTATAGAGGAGTTAAAAAATACTGTTAAAAACCGAGCAAACTGGAGAAACACCAGCTACCGAGGTGTAATTAACTTTGAAAAGAATAGTCTCAAACATCAACCATCTGAGAGAATTAAGAATTACCACTAAATCTCGGAATTATGCATCAACCCATTGATGATCAACCCTTGACGTCTTCGTATTTTTCGATTTTTCCTCCGATTTTGGAAAAAATCGATAAAAACGATAGGGTGTCGAATAGTGATTCGAAAAATGTCATCAGTTTTTTAGTTTTAGTTTTCACAAATTACAAGTGATATCCACGAAACTCACGTTGAGCAATGTCCTTACTAATAGCTTTGAGGTGCTGTTCTTTGTTTTTCAAAATTGATATCAGTTATCGAAAAAATTCGATAAAATCGATCACTTTGGGACATCCGATTCAGATCCAATGTAGCTGATTTTTGGCTCTGTTTTTCGCAAACTGTAAGGAATTTTCATGTTGACCATTAGTTTATCAACAGTAATTAGTTGCTGACCTTTTTTTTCAATATCGGTATCAATTATCGGAAAAAATCGATAACATCATGAAACTGTTGACTTCCAATTCAAATCCTGTCAATCTGATATTTGGCTATATGTTTTGCAAATGGCGAAGAATTTCCATCAAAATTATGTTGAGCATTGTTTTTATCAATAGTTATTAGGCGCTGACATTCATTTGCAATATCGATATAAATTACTGGAAAAATTGATACAATCGATCACACTGGGACATCCGATTCAAGTCCAGACGAGCTGATATTTGGCTATATTTTTTGAAAATGTCGAAGAATTTTCAGCAAAATTCACGTTAAGCATAGTATTTACCGACAGTATTGAGGTGCTGACTTTCGTTTTCAATATCGGTTTCAATTATCGGATAAAAATCGATGAAATCACAACCCTTTTGACTTTCCATTCAAATCGAGTTTACCTGAATTTGGCGATGTTTTTCGCAACATGCTTGGGATTTTGATTAACTTTATCGGTTTAGTCGTGACAATTAAAAACTTCTGCCCTGTGAGCTCCTTTGTGACCAACTAATACCTGAAGGAAGTCGATACAATCATGCCTTCATCGGAATTTGCGAATACACCAATCAAACGTATGTTCAACTGAGGCGTCTACACTATAGCTGATTGTTATTCACACACGTATCACATTGCCTGAGTGCAGTACGCGGTCGCTGATTGGTATTCGAGGCCTGAGGACGCTCGCTGATTGGCACAACCGATTGGCCATTAATACTTCGAATTTGAACTTGAGATTTATGGACTTAATAGTGAAGGGGCGAGTCCTAAAGTGAAAACGCAACCATTATTTTACATTGCCAGAATTAAAAATCTTGATCAATTATGAACGGGTGGCAGTCCTCGGGTAAGCACGGAGCAGCAACACAGCAGCCACCTATTGCCACCGGTTGCCCTTGATCTCATTGATTTTGCTACCAGTGAGATTCCCGGGCTATCATTGATCTCATCTACTGCGGATACGTGCGTAAGTTCAATAATTCAAACTCCAAAGCAATTTAACTACATAAAACCCCGAACAATGTCGGCTTTTACTGCTAGTTGTTGCTATTTTGTTGGTTTGTATTATTGTAATTTTTATTGATTTTCTATAATATTTTTTATTATATTTATTTATTATTTTCTTCATATTATTCATACAACTATAACTGATTTTAATTGTATTTTTATTAATAATTTTTAATAGTTTACTACATTTATCCAAGTGTTTTTCAATTAATTAAAAAAATTTTTTTTCCTATTTTTGGTTTTATTATATTATGATAAGGTGGATTGAACCAAATTATATTTCTTTTAATTTGGTATTTATTACTGTCAGTTACATATTTTAACGTTTTCGAATAACTACATTTCTTAATGGCGGATCATATATTTTTTATTTTCATTAAATATTTTTTATTGCAAGAATTAGTTGAAATCTTTTTAAAAAGCTATGGGTATATGCTTAAATACATTAGGTTGGTGATTTGAAAACTTTTTATATATATGGGATTATTATTTGATTTCCTACATGTTTTGTATGTATTATCATTTAAATTAAATGCTATGTCTAAAATTTACAAGTTTTACAATAGAAATATTTCACAAATTAGGATTTTCATTAGACATATACAGTAAATCCTATTTTTTGAAATATTTCTATTATTTGTTTTCTTATATTTTCTGTTTTTCTATCGTTAAAATTTCTTACAATTATTAAATTATCATATCTATATAAATTATTTATTTTATTAATGGCATTTAAAAAATCATGTATGTTATGCATACCTATAAGTTCGCGTATTACGGCGACATCTTAACTACCCATGGATACGTCTATGTCCAATTTTTTTTATCGCTATCATTCATTTTAGACATATTTTATTGTTGTAGTATAAAATGATTGTCTACAATGATTAATTATGCCTAATTCTTCGTCTTGAATGTTTATAGGATGTAGTGCTAATGGAGGGACAAACGTTGTTTGTATAAAAAGCAACATTTTTTGTTTGTAATATTGTTGAACCAATTACATGTTTCTTTTGTATTTCTCATTTATTTATATTTAATATTTTCTTAATTTAGAACATATTTTTCTAGTATTTGTTTCCTTATTTTTCCTATATTCATTTTCGTGTGATTTAATAATCTACATTTAATTTAGAAAATTATTCTTTTGATCTTTTAATTTAATAAATGGCTTTACTTTCATGAGTTGTTTTATTCCGATACCTAATTTTAATTTTGTTGCTATGATTTTTGCTTTATTATTTATAAAATTATCTGATCCATATACACGATAAAAACATAGATTTAACATATTAAATGTTTCTTGGTTAACTGATATATATATATATATATATATATATATACATATATATATATATATATATATATATATATATATA
>OZ038489.1:122615068-122627568 GCA_964036315.1 Acanthosepion esculentum | reverse complement strand
CCGCCACGGACATTCGAGAAAAGTTATTGAAAATGAATTAATTATTAAACTGAAAGAAAGTGAGTCCTGCAGCAGGATTTGAACAAGAGTCCGCCTTGCCGGATTGACCTCAGTTTGATACGGCGGACTTAACCGTTCGGTTACGAAGAGGTTGAAGCAAGGTTCCTATCATTCATTCTCTCTCTCTCTCTCTCTCTCTCTCTCTCTCTCTCTCTGTATATATACATATATATATTTATATATATATATATATATATATATATATATATATATATATATATATATATATATATATATATATATATATATATAAAAATTGACATTGACGTCAAGACCAAGCGATGATAGTTTGTTTCATGCTTGAACGCAATCTTCAAGCCTCAAAAATCTGGAAGATTGTATCTGTAAGACTAACAATCAACAAACTACATTAAATTCTTAAATTCTCTACACATACGCCATAACCTTTCCAAGGGTAAGTTCTCATTTACCAAGGTTTAATGTAATCTGTGTACATATAGAAGAACATATGACAATAGACATAATTAATATTAACATTATATAAATTTTAGTTAAGTACCCGAACATGTTTATACAGTCACAGTATAAAAAAGACTCCAAATTCTGGAGGCAGTTGTAATAAAAGAGAAAGAGGATGGCTGAATGTACAGCCGAAAGTACTAGCAGAATAAAAAAGAACTTATACAACATGAAGCTATTAAAAACAAGGATCATAAATTCATCGAGTGGTTCGTAGGTTAATAAAACTTTAATAAATTTGTTAGCGAAGATGTTTTTCGCCATGTATATCATTAACTTTACTAATCTACTTTTTAATGTAATATAAATGGAACTGCACCACATATTTGATATATATATATATATATGCATGCATTACTGCAACGCACTTCATCTATACACCGATGAAAAAAGGTCTAATCAAGCAGAATGGATTCCATGGAGAATCGTTAAAATTATTCCTAATTAATTACAATTGAAGTGAACAGGGATTCATATTCAAATGAATAAATAGGAAACAACATTGAAGAATAAGTCTGTTACAGGAATCAGCAGCTAAACTCTAAGCGAGGCAAGTATGTAGAGGAAGAGAATTTTGGTATCAATGATAAATAAAACTATGACTTACAAATTCTTTGTTTACTAGAAAGCCTCAGTTGCCCATAGAATAGAAGTTGATAGCCCCAAGAGATTTCAGGCAGAGTTTTGAGATGTGCCTGTTGGGAGAAGCGAATGACCGTCAGAAAAAAACATTCAATATTCCAAACTGACCCTGAGGATAGTGAGTTCCAGAGCCGAAAGCTGATAAAATAAAGACAATGATATTAATCCAAATACACTGATAAGATTGTTAGATCTTTTTACAATGTAAAATGACGTTAAATATAATCTGGAGTATTCTTCGAAGATTACTTTGAAAAACACTAGTAATTAAATAGATCTGAGGGAAGATTGTGTGCGCCAGTAAGAAATATTATACAGTTTCAGCTATGGCGTAGAAATGATAGTGAAAAACTAAATGAAAAGACAGAAAAATAAACATAAACAACATATTAGCAAATAGATCAAAATAAAATAATTGAAATAATGAAGAAAGCAAAATATTGAACTCATCACTTGAGAGAGAGCGGGGAATATCACACCAATGCAAGGCAATAAATCTGCTAAGACACAAGAATTAGAAACAGAAATATTAATACTGAGCGGGAATAGGAAAGAGTAATCTAGAGAACAGTAGATAGCGATTGATATGGCATTTAGATTTTTGCAGATTAAATTTAGCCGGAAAGCATGGAGCCGGAAGAATGTTCCAGAAGAATAAAGAAAAATCGAAAGAAAGTTAATGAAAATGAAAACAAATAAAGGAAAAATGAATAAAATTAAAAATAAAATGAATAAAATAAATAAAATGAAAAATGAAAGAAAGAATAAACAAGAAAGAAAAGGAAAGAAAGAAAGAAAGAAAGAAAAGGAAGAAGAAAGAAACAAAAAAATGACAAGGTTTATAAAAGAAAGGAAGGATGAGCTTAAAGAAAGAAGTAAGTGAAATACATATATTTCTGTGAGATCGGAGAGCTTATACATCGATAAAATATGAATCAAAAATATATAAAGAATGAAAGGATTGTCGTCCAAATGATACACTAAAAATAAAGAAGAACTAATAAAAAGAAAAAAGAAAAAAAGACGGAAAGAATAAAATATAATGTGTAAGAAAAAAAAGAAACACTAAAGAAATATGTTCTTTTGAAGCGATTTCTGTTCAACATAAATCACTAGTGAAGTAATCCGTTAGAAGCGCAGAAGTCGTCAATTCTTCCACACCAACAGAGCCTATTAAACGCCGTTAGTATTAATCCTTTTTGGCTGCTTGTCGATAACATATTTCTAAATTATGGCAAATTGACACAGGGAAAAAGTCATTTCGAGATTTTTTTATGTGGACCGATATGGAATTTATAAATTTATAAACATGTATCACTCTTCGTTTTCATGTCACTTTTATCCATTCCTTTTGGTTCTCATCATGTTTTTGTTTTATTTCCTTCCTGTAATACTTGATATCGATTCATTTTTATCGCTTGATTTTCTGCAGAACGTTTATTGCATTGATACATATGCCACAAGTTTATATTTTCACTGCCGCAAGGGGATCTTCATAAAACGTTAATAGACAGAAAAGGATTTCCTATCTGAAAGCCGAGCTTTTCGAGCAAACCGAGAACAGAAGGTAATGAAGATGAGCGGGAATTAAGGAAGCAGACAGAAGCAAAGCAGAAGTGGAAAAAAGATGGAAATCATCAGTAAAAAGAAAAGAATAAAAGAAAAAAAACAAAAGAGAAATCTATAATCTGAATTAGGGAGAGTAAAAGGAAAGGCATTTTGTTGAACAGTTGTAAAGAACGTGAGAAGAGGGTGGAGAAGAACAGAAAAAAAAACATTAAAAAGAAGATGCAGCCTAAGCAAGGTGATTGAGACGAAACAAGATTAGCAAGAAGTCAAAGAGGAGAAGAAAGAAGGAGAAATGAAAAAAGGAGTAGACAAAGCATCAGAAGAAAAGGAATTCTAAGGAAGTAAAAAAAGGAAAGGTAACAAGTAAGATCAAAACATCGAACGTAGTGTCATCCATTAATTTTTATGGAACATTTTTCATTTTGTCTGAAAATGGAGAGGTTACTAAACAACTGGTTCCAATAAACATATTTGACAAAAGCCAGAATAAACAGAAAATAGAAGAGTAAAGTACCAATACTTTTACGTTGATATGATTTATCCCGTTTTTCCGTAAATAAATAAATCGGCCCTGAGAAGAAATAAATTTCACTGTCGCCTCTGAGTGTTGAATTCAATGTCCACTTTTATATTTACATGAGATCTATTCCTGATATTGAGCACTTTATCTCATAAATATAGCATACATTTAAACTATATTTTCCTTATATCCGATAAACATTTCAATATAAATTATCAAATGACTGAATATTTTCAGCATTCATAAATCATTGCATCATTATCAAAGTAGTTTTTACTTTGTGCTTTATACGTTTAATCTATTTTTCAGCCGTCTAGGCCATTATTTTTAAGTATCGCATCTTCATGCATCAGTTTATTTTTGTCATCTTCTTTTCACGTTATAAAATACGTTTAGTATAAATATATTTTATATATTTGATATCTTTTATTGTTGTTGGGTGGCATGTCCGGAATCCTTAATATTCTTGATAACGGTATGAATCCATCTCTTCACCTAGCTATGGGTTAAATAGTAGGAAATTTATCTGCAACATATCATTATTATTCTTAATGCAATATTCTCTCACAAAAGAAAGAATTATTCTTTCAATCCGAACTATGTTTTCGCTTTTTAATGTTTCGGGCTTAATTGATTTGTTTTTTTAAATAGTTTAATGAATTTTTACATAATTATTATTTGTATGATTGTTTTTTTTTTAAAGATTAGCTTAAGATATTAAATGAACACTTAAATTTTTTATGGTGACTATTTTGTATCTGTGTATAAATTCATTGTTTTGATTAGAAGGATGTGTTTAAGTTGGTAGTCTTTTTGAGATAGAAGTTTTAAAGATGTCATTATTCCAATCGATTACGCAGCCTGAAAAGTATTCTATTATTTATATCAAGTTTATATATTACATTAAATATTGACTTATTTTGGAAAGTTTCTCTTAGATTTTAAAATTTGTTACTCGATATATCATTGACGCTGTCATCATAACCCTGTAAAAATAACAAGGAGGTATAAAAAAACAAAGGGGAAATAACGAAAATCCCTCAGAGCAGACGAATGCCGCTTGAAGAGCTAATGTGATTTTGAGTCAACATCAGTGCCACTGAAAAGTTGTTTTCCTTCTAGAAATTTGTAAGATAAGTGTCGCTAAAACATGTAGCTATATGGGATGAAGAAATAAATCATCCGTGAACACATAATGCTGCCTTCAGAGACAATTATGCAGCATATAAGCAGTTGCTTCGCTGAAGCAGCCCAGCTCTTTGAACTCAAAATCAGATTGAATAAATTCTTTGTCGGCTTTCACCACAGGAAGAACAGATGAGCCTTAGCGAGACGGAAATGGGAATAGAGTACAAGTTCGGGAACATGAGGTAATCGATATAACGATTTTGGTGGGTTATTAAGCGTGTCTAGAATACCCCACCCCCAAAAAAGGTCAGTGTGTACAGAGCCAATCTACTGAGCACTCACCTTTCTAATCTACCTTCATCATTTGTCCTTGTCCTTGAGGGATTCCACCAAAGCTGCCTGCTCCAAGGCATGAACATCCTTTGGAAGGACCGTTACCAACATTGAATTCCTGGAAAAGACTTATGTCATGCTCTTAAAGATTCACTTCTGCTGATAATGAAATGTACCCACGATGACCTCCAGCGTCTTGCCATCAAGGTACCCTAATGTGAACCGTAACAATGGGACAGCTAAAAAGTAATGTCGGGACTCTCTTGAAAAACAAATTTTAGCTGTATTCATAATAAATAACGTCAATGATCTGTATTAACCAGGAAACTACCCGATGCTCACTCCATCGACCCAATTTTATGTTCTTTTTTTCTCTTTTTAACTCTTCCTCTTACATTAACACTTTACTCAATTATTTGTACGTATTCTCTTTCTCCAGTAAAACCCCATTTTACGTACTAAGTTTTTGATTTATAGTGTTTGCTAAAAATTCAAAACTAAGAAACACATGACCCAACCAACTTCCCAAAAATTGACCAAATCATTTTGGAGTTTTTTGAAAGAGCTTCTTGGTCACGAAGTTTCTGTAAATTCTGAAATGTATTTATAGATATATTCATTGAATTTCCAGAGAAGTCGTAACTAATAAAGCACACTAAAGATAAAGTGTGAGCAATGTTCAACAATATTCCAGCATTCACTATTGTTAATAATGCTCATGTCAGGAGACTTTCGAGTCTCTCTCTGATATTGACGCTCACCAACAATTTTACATGAATCCTCGCGACTGTTCAAGTACTCCATCGTATCAGGCACAACTCTCAACTTTGTCATTCGAAATCTTCCATTATTTCTTGAAATCTTTTGTCAGTTTCTATCACTATTCGTCTACTATTGCTCGAAAGGCAAAATCCACACAGACAAGTCTTCTAACCATTATCATTACTAATCTAAACAGTTTGAATTTCAGAATACATCAGTTTTTTGTCTTAATTTTCTAAGACAGATTATAATTTGTGTATATAACTATGGTTTTATAATAAAGCCCCTGTAATATTCAAAGAAGAAGTATGCAATTTTAATGAAAACATTTGTTTTAAATCTATTTTCTCTTTTCTTACAATTAACACATTTGGATTCAATCAATCAAAAATATTGGAATAACTTTATTGAAAATGCAAATAAATGGTTTTCCAAATTCGAATTTTTACATTTTCAATATTACAAAAGTTCAAACACGTTCAGCATATATGTTAACTAAAGGGAATAATATTTCCTTCGTAGTGAAATTTAATTTAATTGGATAAAAGAAAATAAATTGAAAATTATGGTATATCAAATGCATTTTTACATTTTAAAGTCCTTTATACTAAAGCTTATTTCATGTATACATGTAATGAGAATGGCTCCACTATATTATTAATATTGCTATTATATATATATATATATATATATATATATATATATATATACATATATATATATATACATATACATATATATATATATATATATATATATATATATATATATATATATATACATATACATATACTTTTTGCACTAATTTTAGCGCAAGCAAAGTAACGGAGCCACTAAGACGCAAGAGATTACTGAATGTGGGTGAATATTACGAAAAAACACTATTTATGAGAGAACAATAAAAGAACAGAAATTAAGAAGGTTGACTATAACAACTGATTTTTTAAGACGGCACTTGATTTGGAAACAAAAAGCTGGAACAGATTTCCACAAGCGAGAATGCGAGAGAAGAAACTGTTAACATAGAACTTGCGGTTAAATCTAGCCATTTCAAACGTAGTGTTGAAACCTTGCCGCCAATCTGGTAATTCGCTTAAATTCATAAACTTCAGGTGCCATAAATGAAAGTTCAATCGAACAAATACCATGAAATTATTTATAAAAAATGTCAAAGGGAAGCTACATTACGGCGGCAGGAAAGTGACTGAAAAAGAGATGTCAGATCAGGACTTAGAATATTGCATATTCTTCTTTGTATTTCATCAAGACTATCTAAATACGTAGCAAAAGGACCAAACCAGTATGGTAGTAATCTTCACTGCATGGACGAATGCTAGACTTATAAATTAATATTGTTATTACATATCAACATGTTGAATATTATTCCACTGTCTGCGTCGTTTCAGTTGTTATAATGGTGCAGTGAAATGTATTATTTGAAATCGGGTAGCAAAGCGACTAAAAGTGCTCACAGAACTCGTGAAGGGAAAAGAAATACAAACTATATCTGAACATAATACATTAAAACTGACCTATGCGTTTTAAGGTTGGTGTCTTGTCCATTGAATTAAACCCATTTGAGGATTACGAGGCTTTAAAGTATAAATGAAAAAATAGGAAATATTAAAAGCATACAATCTTTTTCTGTAAAGGTTTCAGATTAATTAAAACTCAGAAATATTTTAACACCGCCTAATATTTATGGATTGTGTTAAATTAGGTTTATTAACGGGAGAATACTTAAATAATTTGTTACTTAATTTCACACACGCACACACACGCACACAGACATATATATAATTAAGAAGAATTTTTTGTGCGCGTATGTGTGTATATGTGTGCGCATATATGTGTGTGGGTATGTGTACAAATGTCTTCACTAATTCCTCGTAGTGAGACAGTGTGTATGTATGGAGAGGGGATATACACATATATAGACGCATGCTGAAAAAACACACGGAAATGGAAATAGATCTAAGAACACACAGGGGTCATCAAAATATAAGAATACTGATAACTACTCCATCATTTCTCGGACCCTTCACGCAGAACTTTTCACTACCAGTTCAATAAAGACACAAAAAAGAGAATGTCTCATATCGATAATATTTAACAGAAAAAAACATAAAGGGAAAAAAAATTAATTATTTTTAATAATATGTGGAAATATGCACCCTTACCCTGATGACAGTAGCGAGAACGGAAACACGTGTAGCAAAATTATGAAAAATAAAGCATAATATTTTAAAAAAATCGACATTACAACCAAAACCGTTTGAGGTTTCTCTCTTCTTAATATACAGACTTTTCTCTCGTTGGAAATACTATAACCTCTTATACATATATATATACATACACGAGAGGAAGAAAAAAACTTTTACGCTCTTTCGCTATACCATATCTCTAGGTTTTTCGCACAGCCTTCTGCTTATAGTTTGAAATGGCTCAAGCGAAAGGTCAACATTTTGCCCTACGTAGAAATGGTTGTAGTTACTCGTGACAGTTTTCTTTATTTAAGAAATTTGCAGTGTAATGTTTTCTGAGGCAAAAGAGGAAATAAAAGAATTGATAAATATCAAAGCTGACAAAGAAGTTTAATGATAAAACAAAATAGATTCACACATAACATAAAACTTTACCGAAGAAAGAATTCTCTGCCACAAGAGATTCTGAATGACACGAAGAAAAATAATTCAAACCTAAAGATTTAATCATCTTTTTATCCTCACCCAAATCGAAACAGGAGATGGTTTGAATGAAATATAACATCATTCAACAGCAATTTATTTTCTTATATCGATTCTCTCTCTCTCTTTCTCTCTCTTTCTCTCTCTTTCTCTCTCTCTCTAATGTTGATTGAAGAATTGAACATAAAACAATTGTATAAAACTAAATTGAGAAGAAAGAATGCGAAATAACGTTTCTGTAAATTACGGTTGTGAATCCTTAATTCGTGAACGAAATAAGATCTATAAAACAGGCTATAAAGTTAAAATCCTTTCAGGTGATAAATATTTAAGAAAGCCGATTTACATATAACTGGCCTGGGATTACCAAATAAGATCTATTGAAGCCATACACAGTTGCTAATATTCATGAAGCTTCGCTTTGTCTGGTATAAGGTCACAAAGGTGAGATACATTCGTATGGCTCAAAACTATGTTGAACTTCATATATTTGATGATTATTTGAACAAAACAAATTAACGACAGGAAAATTGAAACCTGGGAACTGAATTCAAATACTTACACTAGTTTATGCTAATTTCCCATTAAGTTTTCTGGAAAAACATTTAGAGCCGATGACTTCTTCACCCTCCCCCAAACAGAAAATAACAGGAGAGATTGAACTTTTGATTTTCCATTTTAAAGCAGACATTAACGATGGTTGACACTGATTCCAACATAAAAAAGTGGTTCCTCATTTTAGGCCTCATAGCAAGCGGATTACTCTGTATATCTACAGTATCACCGTCTGAATCCAGATGTTCACAGCCTATGGATTAAAAAGAAACGCTAGTATGAGTTGATGATAAGCACAACTACTCCTCGCAATAATTAAAATCAATTCCTGATTTCAGATGATGTGTTATTAATCTCTGAAGAAAATGATTTTAGTTACATAAACATTTACACAGTTTAGTGCAGATCGAACTGATTAAAGTAGTAATAGAGTTTCCTAATTTATAACATGGCATAAGGCAACTTGTATGGGTCAACTGTCAAACTCGAACCCATTATTAATGGTCTTACAAGAATAGCTTACGTATTTCTCGTTGACGCCAACGCGTTCTTTCTGTTAGTTGCTGACCACAAGTGAAAATCCGAAGTGAAAATCGATATCATTCAGTCGTAATTTCTTGAAAAACTTCTGACTTACTACGCAGTATATTAATGTCACATTTAATGCATATTGTTTAAAATCTCTTCGCTTTGACTAAATTTCAACTCATTCTTATTAAAACTGGGATTTTGCAATAGAACAATATTTAGATCTCTAGTCTTCCAAATCATCATCGATCGCCACCATTTTATTATAAACTTGCCACACATAATCTAGACAAGGAAGCTGCAGGGAAAATAGAAGTTTTAAAATTTGAAAGTTCTAATGTTAGTGTTATGATTTTCTTATGCTTACATTTAAATCCAGCATTAGGAATATCTGGCGATATACAATGAGATCAGTCATGAGGCAGATGGCTCTTTTGACACATTACATATGATTAAATAAATATAGCTTATATCCATGCTCAATTTACGTGGCCGTGTACCAATCTAGGCTAAACACAGGATACATGACAATATTTGATACTTATTTGAATGAGTTCTTCTAATCTTTCAATAAAACAGTTTTTAGTCTCTAGCCGAGACCATTATTTTGATCGCAATTTTCTTTTGCGCATTCAGCAAAAAGCTGGTTGGTGAATATTGATGCCATTCACTTTTTGTTTGGCCTGTTTGACGTTTTATTTGGTTTGATTCCAGTTATTATTTTGATTTGCCCATAAAAAAATGATTGTAGAATGTTTGCGCTGCAGAAAGTTTATGACTGCCTTTCTAAAAGTGCTGTTACCATATAAACTGACATAGATGGATGATCAGAAAGATGATCTCGTGGGAACATTTGTTTGTGGAGTAGGGTCGATCTTCCTTGACTGTTTCCATTAGTGGAACTTATCAAATAACACCAGAGTGCTTACAATAGATCAGTTTCTAAGCACCAAGACCTAAGGAACTTCGTAACTATCAAGCTTATTTCATTGGCAATAATGGTATTATAGTACATCTCAACGTTATTTGTCTTGTGCTATACTAAGTATATATATATATATTGGATCCTTAAAATTAATTTCGGTTGAGCTCTGTGGGAAGGCAACGTGGGTTTGTAAACAGTGACTATGAAAGCTAATATAGCATGACTCTTCGGCAGAATTGAGTCCTGTCAGTCACTGTGTGTTTATCTAAATCTAAAAATAAATACGCTAAAATCCACCTTCATCCCTGCCGACGGCTTAGTGGTAGAATTTCCGACTGACGCCAATTAATCGGGTTTCGATCCTAGCTAAAGACAATCGGACGTCTAGCCACACACTGAAGAGCTGTGATACAGCGAAACAGTCAGTCTGTGGATGACAATAATTATATATATACATATATATATATATATATATATATATATATATATATATATATATATATATATATATATATATATATATATACTTACAGGAGTTAACTATTACTCAGGTGTTGTTATCGTTCATGTGCTGTAAATGAGAGTTAAGTTTCTTCTCATTTTAGATAATCTGCTCCGGTGGATTATAATTCGGCAACAGCACCTTCCTCGTTGTATCAAAGGGTTGTGTCGGTGTAATTAATACCGATGCCAGTGAAGTAGTGATCACGGGGGCTGGGCAACAAGCAATTTTTCACCTTGACCCATATGAAGAAATATGCGTATGGCGATTCTCCCGTTAAAAGGCCTTGTGTCACATCCAGCCTTTTGTGTGGTGGCTGAGTTAAGATCTTCTAAATAAATATAGCACTATGCTGCCACTCTATTATGGTAATGAAGCTTTATTCGCAAGTCATTGCCACTATAGTAAATTCGATACTTACCAAGCGTCCGAAACTTGTGGTCTTGTGTCGTAGTAATAACATAAGCTTCGTAAATTTTTCAGATACCTGGCACACAGTGATATTTAGCAAACTAATATCTTTAGAGGATTCCCTCGTTTAGTAAGTTTGTTTCTTTATAAGTAGCTTTGTGCAAGATACAGCTAAGAGTTGTAAAAGAAAGATGCATGGCGTGGATTGGCGATTTTACGCGCATATCGGTAAACTGTTATTTAATTTGTTAGATCTCCACAGGCAAATATTTGTAAACAGAGAAAAGGTGTTTCGTCGTGGAATAATGGCTTGAAAACTCGTCTCACAGACAATTCTGTTTGTAATGCGTTCGCACCTCGATGGATGCGCTTTTGGTGTTAGACTTTTATCAGACGATGCTCAGAAAAGCGGTGAAACTTAATTTACTTACACATGGGCAAAGAGACATCCATTTTGAACTCAAGAATAGTATTGTTTGTGATCTTCAAAAAATGTCTCTGAGGAATGAGAAGAACTAACATCAAATCCAATTATGCCTATGTATTTGTTTTGTTTTTTTTAATAATTTTTACGTCACAGTGTGTGGTTTTCGTTATCTTTATGTGAAGATATATCGTGTAGGTAAGAGTGAAATATTTATAAACATGCTGTACCTGTGTGTGCATGTTAAAAGAATGTAATATCTTTCAGTATTTCTGCAAATATTTTCTTGAAAATTATTCTTTTTTAGAACTTAATGTTGGCTTCCTACTTGTTTTTCACTGACAGAAATGCATTCCAATCTATTTCATTCTATTTATTTATCCACTAGCAGGAAAGCCCGGCGTTGCACGATAAGGCTTTGGAAGACGTTATAGGTTGGCCACCCGGAGAATGAAGGGGAATGCCGAAGTGGTAGCCATCGATACCATAAGGGAAAAGTAAAGGGTACTGCAATGCGTCAGATGATCGATGGGTCTCTGAAATCTTGCGAAGAGCGCCGCCTCTTGTTTTGAGGACAATATGGCGAGTGCGTTCTTGCTCCTCATGTATAATAGCGGCCACTTCGTTGCACGCAGGTGCATTGTAGCGGCGTTCGTTTTCATCATTCATTGTCGGCGTCAATTACAATGCTGAAGGAAGGAAAGGGAGCATTTTCCAAATCATATTTGAAACTGCGAATGTAGCTGTTAACTTTGTGAAGCATGGGCTGAATTAGTAGTATGACGTCACTGCCAGCAACTATTCCCGACGGCGGCAAAATACCAATCCGGGTTTCGGCCTGTAGGTTGTAGTCTGCAATAAAATACAATTGAATGAATTTAGGCGTAGAGGTCTCCTCAGGCAGCAGAGATCCAATGCGATGGTATAACTCCCCCTGTACTTTGAAAGTGGGCATCCAACCCTCTTCTCGAACC
>OZ038489.1:122582568-122610068 GCA_964036315.1 Acanthosepion esculentum | reverse complement strand
ATTCGTTCAAATGTCATAACTAAGGAGTTCAAATTTCCCTCGGGTATTGCGATAGTTTTTTTTTTTTTTTTTTAAATATCCCAACATTATACTGGAATTTGATGATAAGCTGGAATTATTGATTGATTTTCAAACTTTTTTAGGTTATTTAAAACCAGAAAATATTTTAGATTGTATTTTTTAAAATAATAATGTCTACATAATGTTTTTTTTTTTAAATAATAATGTTATATAAGTCTTACTAATGAAACCATCGCTGGGTCTGTGATTGAATTACACCTTTCCTAACAATATTTATGCGTAAGTGAATATAATGAACTAAAACGGAAATGGTACTCGGCTCCACAATTAACAATTCGTTTTTATTTAAGCATTTCAGCCCAAGCAAAGCGGGAAGCCATTAGCACGCAAGGGGTTAGAGAAGATTTGGAGCGAGAGCAGATAGGAGTGATAGAGGAAAGGATGAGGAGAAGGATAGTGGATAGATCAAGGCAACTGGAGATGTCGATTGACATTACATTTGAATAGTTGGAGATTATATCTATCAGGGAAACAGGAATGGGGAAGGGAGTTCCACAGGCGAGAGGTGCGAGACATGAAGCTATTGGAGTAGAAGAGACGTCTACATTTAACAGTTTCAACTGTGAAAGGGTGGGAGCGGGATGCCAGCCTCGTAGGACGCTTGAATTCATGAAGTCTAGGAACCAACGAAAGCAGCTTATCAGAGCAATTACCATGAAAATATTTGTAAAAAAGACAGAGAGAGGCGACGGGGCGTCTGTGAGAGAGCGACTGTAGATGAGATGCCAGATCAGGGCCAATTGCATTGCATATCCGCCTCTGTATCTTATCAAGAACCCCGAGGCAAACAGAAGGGGCTCCAGACCATATATGGCAGCAATACTCCATGCAAGGGCGAATGGTTGATTTGTAGATTTGATGGATAGATTCCGGGGAGAAGAATTTCCTGGCGCGGCACAGGGAGTCAACTTTCCTTGCGGTGGACGAAGCAATTGACTCAATTTTGAGCCATTATTCATTACACCAGCCGCACATCCAAGCTTATAGCACTTGTTATTCCCAAGTGGTCACCCATTTACATATTGATCAGTCTCGACGGGAACCAACCTGATGTGACCCTAAGCTAAGCAGGAATTAGATAAATTCATGAAAAAATAACAGCATCACATAACTGGGTAATAAAATCCTGGGTGTTCGAGATTAAGTATCTGTCTGGAACAACAATGGAATGACTTTTCCAGTAATTACTCTAAGATCTCCATGAAGAGGATACTTGATTTGGGACCGTAAAGATCTTTCTCCTATTGGATGGAGACATATTATTGCAAAATTCATTAAATTTTCTATTGCTTGCATTGAAGTCTTCAACTAATCAGGGACCAACAGATGATGACGAAAAAATCATAACAATCTCAGGTGATTTGGTAGGTGACATCATCGTTCACTACTGGGGTATGAATATTTGTTTTGGAAGTCCGCAAATTATAATTTTATTCGTTGCAACACTAGTACCTAGTAGTGTGTCAGGGTTTGGAAACAAGCAACTGATTTTATACGAGTTTTTATTTCGATCATCGACGGCTTTTTAAGGTTTGTTTACTAGACTAAAATAAATATCGAAAACAGTACTTAATATCCTTGGGTTTATATTGGCTCTGATGAAAATCCGGAAAATATCTCCTTGTAATCTTCCATTCAATTTCAGACATTTATGTCTATTCCTACAAATTATGGAACCGTTCCTAACACTTAACATGAATTGAGATTTTCTTTGATTTTCCTCATGCGAAAACTAGAAAGATATTTGAGCTAAACTTTTGAACATAGTTTAGATTTGCTGTCATTCATGTGGAAAAGTTGATTATGTTTAGAAACGCTACACATATTCCGCTGGCTAAAACAGACTTCATCTTTTCTATGGAATATATATTTGCAAAATGTCATAGATTTAGCCGGTTGCATTGGAATTGCTTGCGATAATAGTAAAGTGTCATTACGTGTTTGTTTTTTGTTTTTTACTTCTAAATCTTTAGTCTCTCTCTAGAAGAACTGTGATAAAAGCTTTTTGTTAACAGATATATCTGGTCTGTTAAATCATCCATCTGTATAATTAATGCTTCGTATTTACGAACAAGATCAGAAGTGTCATCAATGGACATTCGAAATTAATTCTGTATCGACACATCCATTATTCTATGTGTTAATTTGTATAATTGTTCCTTTCCCTGCCTTTAAATAAATTTGTACGTCTTGGGAAATATTTTTGATGGCATAAGATGCCTATCAACTTATTGATTGTTCAATAAGGTTTTGCGACTTCCTAAGAATTATAAAGGTTTTTAGTCGCCTAATTCCTTTTATTTCAAAAGTTGCTGGAATGAGAGGCGGAGTGCAAATTTTCTTTGATTTTGACACACGGATCACTTTGAGGTGATGGCAATAAACAAAGAAAAATGGACACATATCACTGTTTCCTTGGAAAATGACGAAACGAGACAAGAAAATCCTTTCCGTTGAAGTCTTTTTCATAGGAAATTCTGCTGTCATTTATAGACCTATGGACTGTTCAAACAAAGGATTGACATATTTTCGAAAAGGGATGTGATCGCCGCTTTCATTTTCTCTGTAACTTTAGTTTTATTTTGTCTTGCTTAAAAAAAATAAACGCCTAATTATTTCTGTTGTAGAATTCGATGTTATGAATACATGGCAAATATTCTCCCATAATGAGTGAAGAGATTACAAAAATAACAAATTTAACGCAATAAAGAATGCATTCCAAGAAATGAATCAAGGTATTATGTTCATTTAGTATCAGACAAAATGGCATCAGACAACAATTGTAAATCAATAGATGCTTTGAAGTCGAGTAATCACTGATTTAATATATTTCTATATAATTAATTTTATGTTAAAACTTTAGAAATAGGATCAATTGATTTTAAATTTAAACTTTGCTATTGAACACACTATGAAGAGATAAATGCACAAATTGCCTCCTGTCATGACTAATCCGCCTGGTTTGTGGAATTAGATCATTGTTGTTGAACACCAAAAACTTATAATGACGATCGGCAGTTTGCAAAATGATACAAAAAATTCCTATTGCTTATAAGTGTACAAAATAGATGATACATGCTTATTTTCTATTCTACCAAAAAAGAAGAGAAAAAGCATTTTATTTGTTTCAAAGAATTTTATTTATTTCATTAATTCTTTCTGGGATATGCGCGCCACTTTGCTTGTACAGGCTCTTAACTATCAGTTCTAACAAAATTAATGACAAGGTACAAACTAAATGTAATAGATAACAGCGTCAAGGGTATTAATCCCAAAGGACTTTACACCTTGCCTGGAAAAGAAAGACAAGCGTGACACGTTTCATGTGACCGTCATCCAGCAACGATTCACTACACACAGAAATGTATAATCTGTAATTTGAATGTAGGAACATTACATCAATGTGGCCAACTAGAAAATACGAAGCAGGAAATGAAGAGGTACTACATCAACATACTAGAAGTATGTGAAAATAGGTGGGCAAGTAATGGGGGTTTTGTAAGCGAATGACACGGAAACAGAGAGAAAATCAAAGACCGTTAGGACTCATACAACACCCCATGCACGAAGAAATGTGGTCTGGAATATGTTTCAGTTTTCTGTCAGTGTTGCTCTGCTTAATGGAAAGACGTTTAATATATCCATTATTGTAATATACATATCAAAATCATAATGTACGGTGGGTGGATTGATAACTTTTATAATGCACGGTAGAAGGCAAAGATCGAATGCGAATCTCAGGAAATGCCCATGATCGTGAAAGAGGAAAATGCAAAAAGATTAAGAAAGGAACAACACGGTGAAATAGTTGGAGAGTACGGACTGTGGTCTAGTAATAAGTGCGTAGGAAAAAGCTTTCAATAGTGCATAGCAAACGCCCAAATATTAACCAGAACCTGGTTTGAAGAGGATTCAAATCTCTTGAGGAAATGAAGAAATCCAAGATGAGCCATAAATAAACAGATAGACTATCTAACAATAAATAATCGATATAGGATTCTAGTTTTACACAATAACATCTTTCCAAGTACTAACGGTGAAAGCTGCCAATTTCTAATCATATGCCAACTAAAATTAGGAAAATTAAAGAAAAGGAAAGTCAGGACTAAACTGGAATACGTCATATTCCTGAATAACCCAATCGCAAAATGATTTATACTGACAGATCGTGGATGAGAGATTAAATACTTCGGATTAGGTGAAAAAAGTAATAGCAAACATTTTCAAGGAATTGAACAGAATCTACAATATGAAATACAAACATTACAAATAAATACAGGGGGAAAAAAGAAGAATGTCTCAACGAAAAGTGATTATCGATTGGAAGAGTTTGCATCATAGATAAATGAAACGACAAAAGATGGGCTCATAAGATGAAAGGTGGCAATGCTTAGAATAGGAAAACAACAAATATTTTCAAGATGAAAGGAATATGTTGGGGAAATATTTCATAACAAAATAAGGAAACAAAAAATAAGAAAAAGTATAGAATGACGTGATAAATAAAAAAAGAGGTGTTATCAGCACTGCAAGCATAAACCAAAAACGCAGAAGGACTAGAGAAGGGATGCTATCATCCTTAAACGATTTCAGCATCGACATGATTTTATTTTTACAGTAAGGTTCAGTCTTTACAAGGCCAGGGGCCACTCAAGGTAGAGGGATACGTTAGGAGGCAATTTGTGTGGATGAGAAAGGAAGATAACGGTTAACCTTAGACTTGAAAAGATTAAGATTATAGTGATCGGGGAAATATCCTCTTGGGAGTTGGTTCCACTGAGCAGTGGTTCGCGGGGAGAAGATGTTTGAGTGGAACTTACTTCTCACCGATTGAATAAAGAGCGAATACGTGGGTGGTTTGTTAATATGTAAGTGGCATGACGTGTCTTAGCCGTTAATGTTTGAATTGGCGAGACCAGGTAATTTAGTTCGTCCGACCACTTTTCGTGACAGTAGCGGTAGTTCAGTGAGTAGCTTGCCACATCCCGCCCGTAGGGGAAAAACGTGTAGGGTAGTTCGTCCCCCATAAAGTGTCGGAGACGCTTTTTGAGTCTAACAAGTCTGGAGAGTAAAGTCTCGGCAGCTTCCTCCCAAATATAATAATACAATTCCATTTTTGTCCTGCTCTGGTTTTTGTAAAGGTAGAAGATAGTAGGAGGAGTCTGATTAATGAAACGGAACAAGAAGCCGTCCATTTTACCTGCATTCTTAGTAATGGATCGAATGTACGAGTTCCACTTAAGGTCAGGTGCGAGTTTGAGGCCCATTAGTTGTTCAATCATGGTACCTCCCCGACATATGAAGTATACGATATTAGCAGAATACCTAAGTATAATTGTTGGCTAAGAAGTCAAGTACAAAGGAATGCGAGGTCCGTGAGACAATTAGCTTAATAAGCCACATAAATAAGCTTATCAGCCGAATTCTAAGGAAGAAGGAAACAGAAGCTACACATAGAAGAATTAGGGCAGAATTATGAGAAGATCTGTGCGGTTTCGTTAAAGACGTGGGGAAAATAAATACAGAGATTTTGATCTGAATTATAACAGAGCAAGAGATACAAATGCAGAAGGCTGAATACATGTGTTTACTAAACAATGAAGAAGTATCTGATAATATACGACATGAAAATATATTTGAACTGCTAGCAAAATTTGATTTATTTGGGAAAGATATTAGAATAATTTAAAAAACATACTGGAAGAAATCCGCTTGTATGCAGATAAAAATGAATACAGTACCCATGAAAAATATAAATAGTGCAAGAAAAGCCCGCATTTTCTCACCAGATTCATTTGCCCAATACAGCGAGACAGTTGTAAAAGAACTAGAAGTTGTACTAGAATTTATTACTGATGGGCATATTGCTAACAACGTAAGATACACATATGACTCCGTGTTGGTGGCAAATACAAAAATATGAAAGCAGGTACTAGTAGACAGTGTTATAAAGACATTCAGTAAAAAGAACTAATCATTAATACTAAAAAGAGAAAATATACGGGAGACAACAAGAGAAAATGTCCGATATGTGAGTTGAGAATTCTTGTTGTCAAAAGGAAGTAAGAAATTTAAATATCTGAAAATTGTTTTATAAGAAAATCGAAAATGTAATATCAAAATCCCAAGGCGCTTTGGAATATCGAAAGTTGTCAAAAATCTAAACAAAATATTAAGCGGCTTTGTTTCGTTAGAAACAAAGTGATCTGAATTGCATGTAATATCAATCTTTACATTTTGCAGTGAATGCTGGACTATTTACTGATAGATAAAGAGGATATTTGAAGGAATGGATATACGATTCAATAGAAGGAGGATGAAAATATCATGGGTGGAGAATATGAACAACAAGGAAATTTAAGAAGGGTTTGAACTAAATGATCATACTTAGAATCAGAGGTAGTCGGAATTTATAGACACTTAATGATGAAATAGCGCTTGTGGTATTTGACACTGCCAGGACATATTGAAGGCAAGACGAACAGAGGGAAGTAGCCTATCTGACGATCTGATATAAATGGATGGCAGAATAGTGTTTGGGGGAAAAGTAAAAAAAAACACATGTTGTTGAGTGCTACAAAGGATAGGATGTTGTGGAGAGCCATAGTTGGGCATGTACTGAAATGAGACGGTAAATAATATATCCTTGTTCAGAAATCGAATTTAACATGACGCCATTTTGGAAACTAAGTATTCAGTAGAAAGTGGATGATATTTTGATAAATATTCTGATTGGAACACTGTTGTAGTTATTTTGCAGTATAGCATCTCTACTACATCAATGAAGACAATTTGTACACCTCTTCATTATAGTGCTTTTATTTAGCTGTAAAATCGGATCTGCCACATTGAATGTGTTTTACGAAATATCTTCAAGGCAATAGGAAAACTTCACTGTATTGATCTGATCACTAATCACTGCACTTTACAATTCTGGTAAGAATTCTTATAGAATATTATCGAAACATATTTTCATTCTTCAGTAACTCCATTATGTAACACACATAACATCCTGGAACTCTCAAGTTATTATGTTATCCATCACTAATGGAGTAAGAGCTTTTTTACGAGCTGTTGATGGACTATTCCCTGTTAATCATTTTGTCGTATTGGTTCAGGTCACTAGTGTCTATTTTCGTAAAAATATAAAATCATTACTATTTATAGATATATGTATGGGTGTGTGTGAATATTTTGCATGCATTTATTTATAACGATGATGAGAGAAATGAAAGCTTTTTTACAAAGAAATTCACTCCATACAATGACCAAAAGCTACTGAGGTAGATTGTTACGTAAGGAAAATGAACTGGAAAGCAAATTCTGAACTGGGAACAAGAGAAATGTCGCTAATCCAGTTCCGAAAACAGGGAAGAATGTGAACAGAAAGAGAGACGAAACCTGTCTACTCCTATTGAGAAAAGAACAAGTAATTAAAAGGTAAATACATGTTCAGCGTCTTAGGCGGAGGCGTTAGAAGTGTAGAGTGGAAGTAGAATATAGAAGGACCTGGAAACAAAATCCTAAACAGGGGGCGAGAAGAGAAAAGCAAAATAAATAAATATAAAAAAAATAGTCCTGCGCAGAAGTAGATCTCAGAAGGAACCGGAAACCCAATCCTAACTAGGAAACATCTACTCCTCTTCAAAGAACCGAGGAGGAGCGGGAAGAGGAAGATTGACGAATGCATCTACTCCTATTCAGAATAAGTAATTCAATGGTAAATAATAGTTAGGCGTCTTAGTCGAAGACATTAGAAATATAGAGTTGAAGTATTGTAAAAATACAAATAACTACTGGCAAAGCACCAATATCAGAAGAAATTTTCTAGGAAAATACAACTCGTCTCACATTGTTCTATTTGAAAGCCATCACCTTTTTTTTTATCAATATTGGTTCTTTATTTCAAACCGTTGAAATCCAAGGTGTCATTAACCCAAACCGACAGACCTCTTACAACGACCCAAGCGGCCTTAAACGTCGGATACTCGTAATATAAGGATAAACAACATCATAAACGCACCAGTATGAGCTTCACTAACTGACCGCGTGATTTGATTTTTCATGCGCATTTCGTTTCATTCAGTCAATGAATATGGTGGAATTATCCCTTTATCGCACCAGCTTTATAGTTTCTTGATCAAATGATCATGCCGTATTTATTGAAAGGTGTTTAAAAGAAGGATATATATATATATATATATATATATATATATATATATATATATATATATATATATATAAAGAAATATAGTCTTAAATTGTGCTATATTTATGGGATAGAGTGCTCAATATCAGAGATAGAGCGTGTGTAAATATAAAAGTGAACATAGAAGTCAACACTTAGAGGCGACAGTCTGTTTCATGCGAGATGCAATCGTCAGGTCATGAGTGCTGTTATTTTTCTTGGCTATTTATATATACGGGTCAGTGGTGCATTGTGGGTAGTCTATTTAGGCTTTATTTTACCGAAAGTCGTTTATTTGTTTATTTATTTATTTGTGTCAAATTATTTTGCTTGTTTTTGTTTAATGTTATTTTTAATTTTTTATCTTATATATATATATTTTTTTTTTTTAAATTTTATTTTGATCGGTGTTTTTATTAACGCAGTAAAGATTTGTTTATATAGCTTATTGTGGGTAGTCTATTATGGCGGTTATTTTACCGGAAGTCGTTTATTTGTTTATTTATTTAGGTCAAATTATTTTGCTTGTTTTTATTTATTTTTATTTTTATCTTATATATTTACTTATTTATTATTTTTATTTTGATCGGTGTTTTTATTAACGTAAAAAAATGTTTATAAGGCTTATTTAATAGCTTTGGGAAGATAAAGATATTTGTTGAATTAAGGGGGTTGATTGTTGTGGTTTGTTCTGACTTATTTTGGCGGGAACAGTTTTAATATATTTATTTGGATTGATTATCTTTATTTGTTTTTTTCTAAACGGCTAGTTTATTGGTATCGGTTGTTAGTTTATTTATATATTTGGATCTATTTAGATCAATTTATTATACTTGTTCTTATTTATTTGTTACACTGTATATTTTCTCTTTTTGGTTTTCGATTTTTTAGTGACGCAGTATATTATTTTTTATTCATTTCTTTTTTCGTTATATAACAGTTATAGTTATTTTTCGTCGGACTTTTTGTTTTTATTTTTTATAGTCAAATATTTTGGTCATAATAGTTTGCTAATTTCTTTTATTATTTACTTTATTTATTGATTTTGTTCCTTATTTCTTATTCTATTTCGTCTATTCTAACAGGTGTGATATGGTAATTTGTTTGGATTAATTTATTTTGCTTATTTTATTGTCAATTTGTTTGTTTATGTATTTATTTATTTTTTCCGTGCTCGAAATTTAAGTTACGTAGTAAAAATTTGTTTTCATGTCTGCATTTTGAGATTAGCTCGGATCTTTTATTTAATAATTTATTTTGGTCTGGGAAGGTAATGAGAGCTATTTTTTTCTCCAAGCAAATTTGCAAGTTTTTGATAGGTTGTTGTAGGCTGATGATTGTTTCCTTATTTTCCAAGATATTTTTGGTGTGGTGTGCGTTTTGTTTTATTTCCCAGATATACTAAGTTTATACCTATGATTTCGCAGGTGCACCGTCAAAGCTTCTTAGCACTACATATATATATATATATATATATATATATATATATATATATATATGTAGTGCTAAGATGCCGAAAACCCATTGGGTATCGAATCCATTTCCGGGAAAATAGACAAATAAACTATAAGCTATAATAAAGATTTAATGTTATATTCAAGGCATTTTAACTGAGCATTTTACAAGTTGAGCTTCAAAAATTAATGTATTTTTTTATCGGGATGAGTAACGTCTTTTGATTCAGTGTATAAAGGAACCTATGAAAAATAACTATATTAAAACACTTTTAAATGATGCCTCGTTGTAATTCAGTACACAGAATACTACGTGCACCTTAGGAGCGTCGAAGAATATTTCAGCTGAAGGGAAGTAAATGAATAATATGAAACATGTGAGAAATAAAAAAATAATTAGAATTTGAAAAAAAAAACCGTATATTTTACCATTTTATGCTACTTACAACTGCTTTCTAACTTTTTCTCCAACATTTATCGTAAATTCAAATTCAAATCATATTCAATACCGAATATTTGATCTTTACTGCAGGTCGAACATCGATTACAAGAGTAAGTCAAAATAACTTTCGAAGTTTCAGGAATTACACCAACTTTGATACATTCCTCTCAATAGAACATTTTCTATTTGGTCGCTTTGTATTTTTGTCTCTGTTTTTCTTTCTTTTTTTCCCTGTTGTTTTCTCTTCAGACAGCAGGTAATCATTTGTCGAAGTTTCGATATTCCCATTATGTGGTTCACGCACTTGAATCTTTTGGAGACAGTGGACAGCGGCTTTCTTGATGAGATTTTCTATTCCTGGCCCAATTTATTTCGCAGCTCATTCCTCACAATTACATTGGAAGAACAATGATTTCACGAAAGATTAACCGATTTCAATTCATACTCTTGGAGGCGGATAATAAATTTGTCTGTAAAATGTATTTTGTCAGATGTTCTATGAAGCTTTTTCATCGTTTCGCCAATTCAAACTTTTTCAACAACTTTTTAATCCCAAAACATAGGCCGATATTTGCTTGTTTTCATTGCAGACTTTAACTGAAGATGAAATAAATGTTACACTCAAGTGATTATTCTAATATCTCTATTTTTGTTGTTTTTATTAAAACATTTAAAATTTTTAAAAAATGACGACTCGAATTCGGATAATTTCGTGTATATGTAAAAAGTTTCGTCGTATAATTTCTGACAAGGGACAAATGCTGAACATCATATCAACTTGAACTTCATGTTAAAACAATATAGTTGATTTGTTATTTTTGTTTACTAAAGTTCACTTAATATAATGCTCAAGAGCCACTCAAGTTAGAGGGTTACCGAATGTGGTGTGTGATATGAATGTAAAAGGAGATACAAATAAATGAAGATATATATAATAAAAAAGATATATAATTGCAGTCGTAATAATTGCTTCATCTTTACAAAAAATGTTTTTTTTTTACTTTATGGGGAGATAACTTAACATTAATTGGATAATATTTGATTTAGAGTCACTGAATTAATTTTCATCTCGAGTTCTTTGTTATCTTTGGTGAGATTTCGCTATCGAGGATTTTATAATACAGTAACGATCAGCGGATGATTTGAAAACAAAACCAGAAAATAAAACAAAACAACAACCAGTGCTATTCCAGTTATAAAAAAAATCAATGATCTTTCTTTTTTGTTTTTTATTACACCGTCTCTCTCTCTCTCTCTCTCTCTCTCTCTCTCTCTCTCTCGCTCACGCACAAACAAATATGCACATATACACACGCCGTCAAACTCACACGTACTCACACAAAATCACATTTTCATGGACAATGTAATTTTGATCTATTTCAGAAAGGAAATTGCAAGTTAAGTGTTAGTGAATCAAAATGATATTTACTCTCATAGTGATATGAATTCCTCATCTACACCCATTGATAATACAACACAAACAATCGGTAGTGAATATTTGTCTCACAGTCTCAAACATGTCCGTTAGAAAGCACAAAGCACTTCAAATTGATTTTGTCGTCTCAGACACCGAGACTTCCAAAAAGGTTAATGGATTCCATCTGAAACATTACAACTGGCCATCAAGCCTATATTCACTGCCAGCAAAATTATTGCTTGACTTCAACCTTCGATAGTGTCGACTAATTCAGTTTGTGCAAAAGACATTAAATAAACAATAAAATAGTCAAGTCTTTTCATAGGTTCCTTTGTACACTGAATCAAAAGACGTTACTCATACCGATAAAAAAAATACATTCATTTTTGAAGCTCAACTTGTAAAATACTCAGTTAAAATGCCTTGAATATAACATTAAATCTTATTATAGCTTCCATATAGTTTATTTGTCTATTTTCCCGGAAATGGATTCGATACCCAATGGGCTTTCGGCATTTTAGCGCTATATATATATATATATATATATATATATATATATATATATATATATATATATATATATATATATACACAGTTGCGGCCAAAATGTTCAGAACGGCATTGTTTTCGTGAGAAAAGTAGGTATAAATGTTTATGAAAGTTGTGAGACGGACAAAGAAAGATTTACATTTATTTAGATATTTTTTTAGGTTTTTCTAGAGTTGTCAATGTTTATCAATTAACCGCATTATTTATAATGACAATTTGACAATTCTTCCAATTTGACAATTATTTGAAAATTCTTCCAATCAAACCATCTTCAATGAAGCCAAAAAAGATTATGAGCTTATGAAAGGGCTTTAGAAGGAAGTGGATTTTCGGCAACAGTCCTATATACACCAAACATGACAAAAATGCCAATAATAAAATAACCATAATACTTTTTAACCCACCGTACAATTAATCGTACAAACCAAACGTAAGAAAAATATTAATTGCATTCATACTCAAACACTTCCATCCACCCCTCTAGTAGTATTCATGAGATATTCAGTAAAACTCTATACAGCACTGTCAAAATCAACTACAGTTGCATCGAGAAAATGACACACATAATAAAAGCAGAACAGAAGAAAAATAATCAACAAACCAGCAGCACAAACCAAACCCAAAGGTAACGGTAACTGCAGGGTAAAGCAGGAATGCCCCTTAAATGACAATTGCTTGGAAAACAATCCAATATACCAAGCCACTTTAAAATCAATAGAAAAAATATATGTAGGAGCAACTGAAAGATCCTGGAATCAAAGGAAATATGCATACAAATCATTCCTTACAAATAATAAATAACCAAACAGCACAATGATTTCTACACATATATGGGAAATTAAAAGCACAAATCAAATTACAACAAAAATATGGACAATTAAAAAAGCAGCATGAGCCTATAATAATAAATTCAATAAACTGCAAATTCTGCCTGAAGAAGAAAATATTTATAATCACTTTTTCAGACAAATACAAATACATAAATAAAATGATCAGCATTTATCACTAGGTGCAGATACGAAAACAAATTTTTACTACGTTACTTAAAAAATTGTATTTTTAAACGAATACCTTGTAAAATACGACTCTGAAACATATACATATATAGAGTATATGCATATAAAGGCAACTTACTTTAGACAAAGCCAATACCTTAAAGTATATAAATAAGATATCCAACACCGATAACACTATAACATTGCTAGTAATAACCACATTCAGATCGACAGTTACTTCAGCTCAATAGCCTCGAAAATAATTTGAAAAAGGACCGTTACCGCCCATCCAATAAACGTTAGGATAATACAATAGACCCTATAACTCTTAATGCACCATGGACCAGCATATATAAATAGTTGAGCCAAAACACAGAACAAATGGTCAGAAGAGTGTGTTCAAGAATGAAACAGACGGTCTCTGGTTGGTGTGGACCTTAGTGCCCACTTATTATTTTTTCTTACAATGGTGTTCATTCTATACAAAGTCAGAGAGTCACTCCAGGTAGGGGTTTACATAGTAAAAGGCATAGTTTATGCGGATAAATGGGGAAAATATCATTTAGCCTCAGACTTGAACAGGTTACGATTGTAATGATCAGGGAAGCATCTTCTTAGGAATCGGTTCCACAAAGTTGTGATTCGTGGAAAGAAGCTGCTCTAGTGGAACTTAAATGTCTTATCAATGAGATAGGAAGAGATTGATGGTGTTTCGCTACAATGTGTGAAGAATGGCAGATCTTTAGTCATGAGTGTTAGAACAATGGTGGATTTAAGAAATGTAGTTCCCTTACCATGGAAAAAGCGATGCAGCAGCGAAAGGATTGCGACATATCGTCTATGAGAGACGAATTGGACGGTGGAAAATAATTTGTCACCCACACGAACGTGTAGATGCTTTTCATCTCTCTCGAGATACGGAAGAGAAGACTCTCTTATCATTTTGCGACAACAGTATTCTATTTCGGTGTAATCTGCTTCTTATAGAGTGGATCTCTCTTCTTGTACATGGTGAATATCATTGTAAGAAAAATAGAAAAATGAACACTGAGGAGAAGTCAGGTATTCAATGGAGCGATACAGTGAAGCGACTATTATTCCAGCATCTTTTGCGATTGATCGTCTATACGAGTTCTACTTGAGGGCTTGATTGAGTCCAAATAGCCGCTCACGACCCGCTGCCTCCCTGATGGAACATCTTTTCATCGTGTTTGTTGATAGTTCTGTGTCAGAACTACAATTTGTTTCATCCTCACTGGGTGTCACACATTGGCGAACCTATTGGAAAGTTGGTTAAGTAATTATCCACTCTGAAATAACTAGAAAAATTCGATTAATCATATTGCACCTACCATATCTGAAGATTTAACGCATTGTTAACAATTTCACTAATGCTGCGTATCCAATCCTCACTGGGTACCTCACAACTGTAGCCTTGTTGCATATTAACATGTGTCATTTCGGTGTTTTTCAGATCATTATAAAAATGTACATTCCCCATTGAGTACCTCTATTCTTGTGGCTTTATGCCAAGCTACACATTTATGAACGTGTTGTCATGTATTTTTCTTCGTTTTTACTTTGCAGCATTTCATCAATTTTAAAAGAAATGTAAAGAATATACATTTAAATAATTTCTGATATCTTCGCTACGGGCTTCATTAGGAAAAGTCAATGACATGTTCGGTCTGGTTATAAGGATTTTAGACAGATTAAAAACCTCTTATTGTGTTTATTGTAAAGACGAGGGAATGTTTGAAACCTGTAGGCCAGACTTTTCTATCCATTTTCAATTGATGCATTTCTTTACCTTTTTAACATTCTGAAGGAGAGTTCACATTTCAGTGAGCATTGAAGCATGACTGAAAGCAGCAACCATCAGAGGTTATCATACTTCATTTACGATATGAGGAGGCAGAAGAATACATTGCTAAGCAAAATATGATTGCGACATTGTTAAGATAAAACGAACAAACAAAAAGTTATTCGGGCAGATTAACTTGTTTAAATACAAATTCCTACGGCGAAACCGTTCCTCGATATTTACTTTATTTATCTTTCTCCCTATTTTTTTCGTTCGCTCACTTTCCCTTTTTCTCTTCTTGTATATATCTCTTTCACCATACCTAGAAATATATACATATATATTTGTCATTAATGCTCCTGATATATATATATATATATATATATATATATATATATATATATATATATATATATATATATATATATATATATATATTGAACAATAAAAATTATTTAAAAAATTTAAATCTTAAGACACACTGGGTTGTAGATTAATATTCTTCCGTTTTTATTATTATTATTTCATTTAGATTCCTCGACTAGTTTCGGCTAACATGGCCATCATCAGGAGAAAAAATATTTCTGCTTGCTGGTAGCAGTGAACTACAGAAATGAATGTCTTGATGGAGAAAATGAACTTTTGTCTGTAGTTTTCATTTGTTTTGTTTTTTATTTTTTTATCTTTTTAACATGAATTTTTTAACATTCCTTGTGTTGGTCAAACAGTCTTTTTTTTGCTATTTGAGATAAGATCTGGATGGATCCATGCTGCTCTGAATCCCCTTGGTCAATTTGACAGTTTTATTGGTTGCTGGAAAGGAGATGTGTCTCTATTAAGTGTGTGTGTTATTTGGTTCTTAGGTAGTGAGTGAGTACGATATGTGTCAGCGTGTATATTGCTGTGGGTGTGTGTTATGACTTGGCTCATTAGGGAGTGAGTGAGTATGATGTGTAAGTGTGCATATTCGTGTGGGTGTATGTATAAGTGTGAGACCTCAACACATCCGTAAGCATGTCTGTCTTGTGTGCGTGAGAAATGTGGGTAGATGATTTGTAGGGTTATATATTAATACTATCTATATTGTTTAATTTATGGTTTAGCCCGGCTGGATAGTGTGTCTTTAAATGTCGTATCCACTTATTTTCATGGAACTCTAAAATCTTTCTAATGTTATCTGCTCTGGACTTTTCTATTCTCTCAATTATAGTGAATTTGGCATGGGTTTTGAAATCATGTTTTTCTAGGCGGAAATGTTGTTCAATAGGTAATAATTTTTCATGGGGAGTCGTCTTAATTCGCTTGCGATAATTATTAATTCTGTAGTAAAAGAGCCATTCAGATTTTCCTACATATTGTTTCTGGCATAGTGTGCATTCTAGGAGGTAAATTATTTTATGACTTCTACAGTTAGAATTGTGGTAGATTTTGAAAGTAGATATAGTGACTGAGCTAGTGAATAAATTTCTGTGTCTAATGTGGTTGCAGCATAAGCTTCTTGTGTTGTTACATGGTTGGGAAAATCCTGTTGTTTTTGTTGTTAGTTTATTACAGATTACCTTGTCTCCTGAAATGTGGTTACTACCTATGATTTCTTTTAGGTTCTTAGGTCTACGATATTATAGAAGGCAGGGTTCCTTAATTTATTTAGGTCTGGTTTGAGATGTAGTATTTCCCAGCGACTTTTGATTATTTGGGATAGCGGAGGCAGAGTGGGGTTGAAAGTAGTTACTAGAGGAATGCGACTAGATTTATTTTTAACTTGTACATAAGGGTGTCTTCTCTAGGTGTGGAAATTGCTTTATTTGTTCCCTGATTACGTGTTGTTTATAGCCCCGTGTTGTGAATTGATGCTCCAGATTTTCAGTGTGTTTATTTAATTCCTCATTGTTGTAACATATCCATCTGGGTCTATATATATATAGGATAACATTAATGACAAAGTGGTGACACTGTTGTTTAGAATATTCTGTCTGTTAAGACTTCATCGAACTAACGGGATACTTTTGTCAATGTAACAAACACATGAAGGGATGGGGAATATATAAATACAAACGTCGGAAACACTAAAAATATTCGGACTCCTGAATTAAAACTTGAATTTCCACCCGCAACCCCAGCTCTCCCGTTCATATATATATATATATATATATATATATATATATATATATATATATATATATTAAGACATTTTTACGTTTAACATTCTTTTTATAGATAAAATATTTAAGTAAATGCTCTGTTTACAAATAGTATTAAATAACATTTACCGACATTAATGTCCGAGAAATAGGATAGGATAAAGGTTCGAATCCTGTCGGAGGACGAATATTATCTATGAAAATTTATCGGACATTCAGGTCGGTAAATGTTATTTAAGACTGTTTATTATAAACAGAGCATTTACCTAAATACTTGTATCTATAAAAAAAAGAATGTTAAACATAAAAATGTCTTTAAATAATTGTCGGACTTTGTCCATTTCATAATATATATATATATATATATATATATATATATATATATATATATATATATATATATATATATATATATATATATATGCATATATAGTGATTATATGGGAAAACATAGGTAACAGTTTATTAAAAGTTTTAAATAAAAATCCGGAATCAATGAGGTTTGTACGTATGAAATATGAAAAATATTAAAAGAAACTAACATTAAAATAAATTATCACAATGTAACTATGATGACGTATATAGATTAAATCAATCACAAAAAAATTTTTTGATGAAAATAAATAAAGCGCTTATATAAAGAAAATATTAAATAGATAGTTTTTTACATATATTATTTATGCGTTAAGGAAATTATAGTACTTAATTAACATTTTTAATTAAAATGTTATCATATTAAATCAATGTTTGAAAGTTAATTTAAGACCTGCTTTAACTGTTACGTAGGCTCAGAATTTATGATGAAATGTTCTTATAAGTTATAATTACAAAAACAAAATAATAATTTACACTATCTGGACTGTTGACGTCATCTTTATTGTCATATTCACGACGTTTCAGTCGTTGTACACTCCGGCCTACTTCAGGTGATATCTCAGTTTCAGTTATTTTCCTCCGCTGTAGCCAGGTACTGAACTCACAACTCTTCTGGGTGACCTCATTGGATTAGTTCAATCAACGCTTTTATCTACTGCGCCATGTGTCTTTGGGGCATCTTTTCAGTTGAAGAAGGCCGGAGCTTACAACGGTCGGAAAGTCGTGAATATTACAATAAATATGAGGACAACACCCGAACAATGTAAATAGAGTTAAATTGTTACAATACCTCATCTCAGAAATATATACAGATCCTGATGAATTCCGGAGCGTATAACGACCGAAGCGTCATGAATATGGCAATAATGATGAGGACAACAGTCCGTACAATGTAAATAGTGTAGATAGTTACTTCTTAGAAAATCGACCCAGTTCTGAAACAATCTGATGTAATTCATCATTATGTGCTTGTACCTATCGATATAGATACAAATTTTGTACGTATTATTTGCAAAAAGCAATAAGAAAATAATAACTCACTTCCGTTTTTAGACATTCTATTAATTACATCCAAATACAGAGTAGAATTCGAAAAACAAAAATAACTACATCCAATATCCACCCTTGACAATAAACTAAAACATTTGTTTTGAGAATGCATTTACGTAGCAAAGAATTATTTAGAAAAAAGTCCAAATTAGTTTTCATCAATTCTATCTGAAATAATTCGTTTGGATATTACACACAGACACACACACACACACACACACACACACACACACACACACACACACACACACACACACACACATATATATATATATATATATATATATATATATATATATATATATATATATATATATATATATATGCGTGTGTGTGCGTATGTGTACGCGTTTCAAAGCTGTTCTTAATTGCACATACGTAGATAGATAGATAGATAGATAGATAGATAGATGCATGGACGTAATTTTACTGAAAAATATAGTAAAAAAATTTCATCAGCTCCCCAGGACATTCATTGCCTTTAACCTCATCTCAAAACATTATCGAGTCATTAACTTATTTACTCTCAGAGTAATAATGCCGTGAACTGACAAAACTATTTTAAGTTTCTTTGAAGTATATAGCCGATTTTCCTTTGTAGATATTGCCAGTTTATGCGATACTCTGTTATGGAGATGTGGTGTTGTTTACATCACATTTAACTGCACCAGGTTAAAATAGAGCTATGCATTATTTTGAAAATATATCAAAGTACATAATTCTGCTAAGGTAGAAAACATTTTGCGCTTTTTTACAGTCACTCGGTTATGTGCCATACGTGATACTGCTTAGGCGATCATGTAACTTTCGATACATGACTGATGAGGCAGATTTTTCCCCGCAGTAGTTTGCCATTTCTTTCTGCGGTGGATCAGTTGATTCCATGTCTACAGAACACGGTCTGTCCTGTTATTTACCCATAGCTAGGTGTGGGAGACAAGAAGATGACGCATACCTTTTCCCAAGGGTATTAGCGAATGTAATGGATTCGACTGGAATTCGAACTCGGCTCTTCAATCTGAGAGAGGTTGAAATTAGACAATATATAATTTCCATATAGGGTATTTGAGAATTATGACGTAAACAGCCTCTTGCACGTAATATATACCGTCAACCGCTTCAAATCTATTTCTCTCAAGTTATATAGTCAGCCGTTTTAAAGGGATTTTTTAAAAATATTCCTATAATTTTATCTATCTGTTCATATGTTCCTTGACTTAGGAGACCAGACGGGGAGGAATCGAAGTTTCCCTACTGTAGAGTCTGATACGAAGTCGCTTTAATGAAGGTACTTGAAAATGAATCTTTAGTTTCTACGATTATATTGTAGACATCAGGGAATATTATTTATTAAGAAAACTGCTTGCCAAAAAAAAAAAAAAATCTTTCCATCGGAGTTTTCTAAAGAAAGTATATTAATGTAGCTCATCTTTTTACAGGAACTACTAGGAATCAATTTTCGTTTAACGTCTTGAAGTGTTCGTTACATCAAGAATTAGACTGATATTCAATTTCAAGAAAATTTCTAATGCCTAAGAATAACGCCAGGAGTACTTTATGTCTTATATTTGTTTGTTTTATCACCGCGTTTTGACTGAAGGGGTCTTCTTCTACATTCGAACGAATATTTCCTAAGGTAGTTCTTGACTCTGAATAATTCGTGCAGGAAATGAAATAGTTTGCCCTCAAACCACAAATAACACGTCATAGAAAAAGACATTTTTCTCTATAAATTTTTACCAAAATTTCATTTGGAAAGATGAAGAGCGTTTTTTTTCTCTTTTTAATTCAAGGGTAACTGCAGTGTGAAAAGCAACACACATTTTCTCATTTTCAAGAACATTTCTTTAGTGACAAGCAAAGCATGAATAAATCATTTATTTCTTATGGTAAACTCATAGTGATTCATAATATCAGTTTTAGTTTCTACTGAATAAATATATCAAGACTGCTATTCATTGTAAAATTCCCAATGATAAAGACATAGAAAATCCTGGCACGAGAAGAAAAATGAAACACTAAATATAGTTATAATTTAGCGCCGAAGATGTTCTAGCCCGTTAGCTGGAGAAAACATATATTTTTTTCCTTGTTGCCATATACTGCATCGCTATTTCATCACTTCAATGTTTAACTTTTGACACCCGGTTCATTAACAAAGGAAAACATTATATACGGAATAGAATATTTGATTTAGCATTCATGTATATGATTAAAGCTCACGCATCAAAAATGCTCAAGAGGTAAGCAAACATTAATTATGCATTAAGTACATCACATTCTCTGTAATCTCGTTCACAAACCTATATTACTTTCCTTTAAATTACGATTTTAAATTTGAAAAAAATTACATGTCACAAGGAGGCAAATCAGATAGAGCTGGGGGATTTTATGTTTTGTCAAATATCTCTGTACTCGCAGTAAAGCCCGGCGTTGCCCGGGAGTAAACTTTCACTGAATGGAAGGTCATAACCGCCATACCCATTTTGTACACTCATGTAAGGCTGAAGTCTAGTAGAATTGATGGCAGCCCACGTAAAAAACGTAATGTACACAAGTTGTCGGTATTCATCAGCACAAAGGAAAAAAAATTGTAAGGCTCAAAAAGAAGCAATGGATAGTCATGATAGCATCAACCGTTTGCCATTACTAAGACACCTCCAATTAAAAGTTGTCAAGTTCAATACAAACACGGGTTTTAGGAAGTTTTTGGTGAGTTATAGCAGATGGGATCGTTTTATTATTCCTGAGTGCAAGACATTACATGAAGCCCTGTGTCAGTTGCAACGTAGTCAAACGCAATATCGTGAACAAGAACCACATAACAGAAGTATGGGAAGGTGCCGGGGTTAGTACTTGTAAGTGGCACAAAGTTTTTGTAGTTTTTGGTAGTCAGTTGAGGCGAGCATGAAGTGCACGTAGCGTTACCTAAAGCAGCCCTTATGGTAAGGGGAGAAACACACCAACGGTGTACGGCAGAGAATGCATATTATAACTCTGCATGCTGCTATTCTTTTATTATCCCACTTATTTTGCTGAGGCCTGAATTACGTGGACGCACTCGACTTCTCTGACAATTAAACGAATCCACCTTCCCATGTATTGGTTTTGTGTTGCAACTGAATATGGTTACCTGGTTGACATGTAAGTGCGAATGCAGATATGTTGAGGTTTAAGTGATAAGGGAGCATCTGGTGAGCAAGACAACCTTTAATGAAATGTCTTAGTAATGGCAAGTGGATACTACGACGACCTTTAAATAAACCGGGTTAAAAAATGTAGGAAACTACGATACAGCTGACATATAGATGTGTACATTGCGTTTAAACGTAACCGGCTATCGGCCAGAGGTCTTCTGTGTAGGTAATATTTTTAGCTTTGTTTGTTAGAGAGTAAACGTAAACGTTATCCTTACTCACGACTCAGGAGCAGCCTACGTAAAGCTGTCCATGGGCGAAACACTCTTCATCAAAATGCAGACCCGCGACGCTGAGCGTCTGTCCTTGCGATTTGGCCATTGATGTTGAGCCGTGCTCACCGTACCCCAGGGATTTCTGAAGCTCTGGCAGACGCAGCAGATCTGGAATTCCTCAAACGACGATGAGCGGTCTACACAGGTCTTTCTAAAGGTCTAGCAGACGCAGTAGCGCTGGCATTTCTTAAACGACGAATAGCGGATTGTTGAGGTTGTTCCGAAACCCTGGAAGATGCTGCAGCCCAAGCATTTCTAAGACGACGCGAAGTGGTTTTTCAAGGCTTTCTGCAGCTCTAGAATATGCAGTAGCGCTGGCATTCCTTAAACGCCGAAGGGTTGTAGGTGTTGGGGACTCGGAAGCCCTGGTCCTAGAAACGCGTATTGCGTCCTGTGGATTCTGTACTAATCGCTCTTCAGTTGAAAGACTAACGCGTCCAGCCTTTCAGTCCGTTCAGTGGTACTTTCCGTGGAAATGCGGCCATCAGAGCGTGAGGCCATCTGAGAAAGGCGCAACGAAGTTTTCTCTGTGTTTAACTTGCCCTTGTTGCTCTTGTAGCGGAAGCAGCAGCCGTGCGCCGTCCAAAAAGTTTTCTTCTCTTAGGCGGCAATTTAAACAATTTTGAAAAGGTAAAATTAATAAAAGGTATGTAGGTTTTTTGAGTGTAAAAATACGTGTAGTCTAAACGTAGGCAGGTTAAAGGGATCCCCAAAATTTATGTAACTGTATCAAAAGGGGATCGAAGACAAAAATGTGAAATTAAAAAAAAAATCTACAAAAAGCTAAAACGGCAGTAGGTAATTTGGGAAGTAAACGCGGAAACTGATGTAGTTATAACTAAGAAGTAAAAAAACAGTTTGGATAAGTAATCAACAACTGGCGGTTTCCGTAAGAAGCGAATGAAGTGAGCCAAGTGCGGGACAGTAATCGCAGAGGTGTGAACACGCGTGCAAGTTATGGTATAAAGAGGCGGTTGGCCTGTTGACCTTGAGCGCACATACTAAGGTGACGTACGTGCACACGCGTGCGTAACAGAACTGCTTCTGCGTCTGATTGGATGGGCCCAACGTTAAACGCTTGCAACCGTGTCAATGAGCTCGCAGCAACCTTGAACAGTTGACGCGATTGGTTAACCTCCAGCTGGGTTATTCAAAGCAGTGCACAGTGGCGGATGGCGTTTCAAAATAGTATCTGGCGACTTTATTGTATCGGTTTTTTATTGATAAATATGAAAGCTATGTAGTTCCTTATCCCCAAATAGGCATTGCCTTTTTGATTTACGTCGTCACCGATGTAGCGCAGTCACTCAAAGTCAGCCAATCAGAAAATGGGATTTTCAAGCTTCATTTTTCTTTTAAAATTTTGAGCAGCTCGGAGATATGAGGGAGTTTTATTGATCAAAATTTGAAAATACAAGCGTTTTTACACTTCTTACGAACAAAATTTGAAGCAATGTTAATTTCGTTTACGGTGGATGATAAAAGCATTTAAGTAGCACGAATTTAGATGAAAATATGCGAGAACTTTTTTGGGCAGCGATGCGCAGTAGTAAAATTATAGCGAGTTGGTGCCTTTTGCTACACGTAAACGGCATGAAAAGACATAACAGTCCCCCTTGAATGAAAAAAATGCAATCAAATGTGAAAAATTAGTCAAATTGGACAATTGGTGGGGAGCCGATTCTGTCCACTTGGCTTAAAAGTGGTGGCGTGAATTGGCATGAAATGTGTTGTGATTGATCGCTGAATTCAATCCTATGATTTAGTCGGCTAAATGGGCTGCAAACACCTAAAAAGCAGCAGTTTCACCTTGTTTTTACTGATTTTTCTGGTAAAACTTGACATGTAGCCCTGTAAATCCCTTTTAAAATGGCCTTGACGATTACTTTACTGTGCAAATGCAGAAAACATGAAAAGTAATGCATGCCTGCATTGAAACATTAAAAGATCCTTTTTAACAACCAAGGTATGAGGGTTGAATCCTGAAATAAAAGTAGGCTACCTGAAACATCTCCCCCATTTGGGATGCTTGATGCGCGCATGCGTGACAACCCCCCGTTCACACATGATCTCGCATGACCCCGGAGCTTGAATGGGCCAATCAGCAGCAAGCATTACGCATCACGCGAGCCACGCGTGACTAATAACACTAATCCGATTGGCTTTTGGAGCGCAAAGTCCGGCTGCGACAGAAATCCTTCATTGTGATAACTTTGCATCCTAAACCAAAATATGGCCATTCTTGTTCTTTCTTTTTCCCATATAAGCACTTAAATCCGACATTTTTCTAATTATGCTACCGCTATTAATTCTGACATGGAATGTTCCCATATCTGCTTGTGTGCAGTGAACGCACATAGTTACACACGCGTGCGTCCGATCAAAAATGAAAAATCGATAATATTGATTTAAATATTGATTTAAATCGATTTTTGGCGACGTCAAAACCTCCGCAGGACCATTAGAAGTAATTGTGTTAAATTTGTTTGAAATCGGTTGAAAAATACAGGAGATCCAATCAAACATATAAACGAACGCAAACACACACACATTCTGCCTTTTATATATGCATAGATTAGATTTGAAGAATGGGTAGTCGACATGTTCAGCATGCTTGGAAGCTTTCCAGATATTCCGGGAAAGCCTCCAGAGCTTATTTGAAATCTCGCGGAGTTAATCGATTATTTCTTTCGATTTCATATCTTTCGATTTCATATCTCATACGGTGAGTGAGAGAGAGAGAGAGAGAGAGAGAGAGAGAGAGAGAGAGAGAGAGAGAGATCCTATGTATTATATCAAAGTCGGGCAAACGGTTCTTCGTTATTGAAAAGGAGGGGTACATTCCGGAGCAATTTAAGAGTTTAAGAGCTGGTAATATTGCCGAGCGTTGAGAAAAATATACATATATATTCTTCGTATATATAAACGTATATATAAATATTCGTAGTGTATATATGTATGTGTGTGTTTGTATTTGGGCAGCAGTACTTTATTTAAATATATATTGTTAATTATAACAGACAATAAATGTTTATTATGTTTGATCATGAGCCATTCTAAACTTCATATATTTATTCTAATTTACTCTGGTGAAAATAAAGACAGAAAATTGTCCAACATTATTAAAAACAATATCCAAATGTTAGACAATTGATCAAACATAATAGACATTCATTGACTCTTATATATAATGTATGTATGTATGTATGTGTTTGTGTTTGCAAGTGCGTGCATGCGTGCATGTATGTAAAGAGAAAGTGAAATGCATGATGAGTCAGTAATATATATCTCCTCTCTTTACCTGAATAACAATGGCTACGCAACGTAGCAGAGTTCGACGGAGTCGTTGAATGAGTATGTTTATCTATATAATTTCAAGTTTTGTTTATGACATCAGGATGTGCCATGGATTAAAGATAGTTGTGAGCTCCGGTGCCTGCTGGGATACCTGCTATCAGACGGGTTGTTCTGGATGTAATTTTGTGTCAATCGTCAATGGTGGTCTCGGCAGTCCCTACTACGTCACAGAGAGCGAAAACCATCCAGTATATAGCTGTTTATTCTGGGGCCAATGCAATATATATATATATATATATATATATATATATATATATATATATATATATATATATCTAATATTACTATAAGGAATTGCAATACAAACAGGTGTACCAACAAAAATAAAGTTTACAGTAATAATAATATTGGACAAAAATAAATCCTTTCAACATTACTGTTGTTTACGTTTCGTGTACGAAACTGAAGCTATCAGTCATAAGTAAAAGTCCCAACGAGAAACGTGCTTCAATTCAAAGTTCAAATCTTCCTGTCCGGCTGATCTACATGGTCAAACAGGTAGGCTTTGGTCCCAAAAGTGTTTTCTTTCATGAAAAAATGAATTTTACATGTACCTACTAAAGATAGCACTTACATAAATAAGAAATAATGTCGAATAATAAATACTTTCAAATATATATATAACATTAACATAAATAAATATATATATATATACATATATATATATATATATGTATATATATATATATATATATATGTATATATATATATATATATATATATATATATATATATATATATATATATATATATATTTAACATTAACATAAATAAATAGATCATCAAATAACTCTAAACATATCAAATTACTATATCATAATCATATGCATTCCAACTATAAACAGGAATGAAAAAAAATCTAAAAATATCATAAATACTAATATATATTGATCCAACTAAAAAAAATAAAATTAATTATATACTATACTAAATTTAATGCAACCAATCTATTTGTTCAAATAATTCTTCTCCGCCAAGTAGCATCTTGCAAAAGGCCAACATTGTATATCAATTTAAATGTCCTTGTATTTCTGATAAAAAGGTCAATACTTACTTTACTACGACGATGCTAACAAAACGCTTACATTTCATTTGGCTGAACATAGCTCAATTAAAGGGACACTCATGTCCACACTAACAGATTAGACGTATATTAATTGAAAATACATCTATATTACATAAAATCAATAATAAGCAAAAAGTAAAAATACTTGAAGCCTTTTATAAATATTGAATTAAATCCCAAAAGTCAGCTATGAGTAGAGCAACAAAATCCTTAAATGCTTATAAAAAATTATATATGTATGAGCAACAACGGAAACGTTGCGTTCCTTATATTGTAAGAAAAACACGTGAACTTTGAACTTTGAAATCTAGGACGCTCCATAAGCAGTAAAAACGAAAAGTTGAAACATCTTAAATTTACAGAAACACATATGCATATTTACAGACAACTTAACCTCCTGAAGACGGTCTCCGATTGAAAGTACTTGGGAAGATAAAAACTATCTGAAAGAAAATGTTGGTATTTTTCTTTTCCTGTTTGAATACATATGTATATATATATATATATATATATATATATATATATATATATATATATATATATATGTATGTGTGTGTGTGTGTGTGTGTGTGAGAGAGAGAGTGTGTATGTGTGTGTGTATGTGTGTTTGTGTGCAAGTAACTGTTAATGTATTAACTAATAACCCCGCCCACAGAATGAAATGAAACTATTCGGATTATATCATTTGAGCGACCCCTTTCATATCTGCTCTTAATCAAACATTGTACAATCGATTTTTATTTATTTTTTTAAATATTTGTGACCACAAGATGATAATAAAGTCCTCAATTGAAAATGTCAAAGAATGTCAAAGAAATAACTAAACAATTAATTTGAATTTCTGTTTATTTTCCAGAAACAGAATCTTTTGCAGAATGAATCGATGGAAGATTCAGTAATGGATTCAATAAATTACGTTGATGTCGATTATTGTCCAAGCATAATATACCCGATACAAACAAAATACACTGATAAAAGATGTTTCTTGGTTTGCAAAAAAGTAATTTGAAATTATGATCAACAAATTCATTTTTACCGCTTGAAATTAATGAACATATAGGATATCATATTCCACTGTTTGTCTTTTTTGTTTTTGCATCACGTAATTA
>OZ038489.1:122487568-122577568 GCA_964036315.1 Acanthosepion esculentum | reverse complement strand
GCCTCATCTGCTATCCTCTTTCGCCTCACCTGCTATACTCTTCCGCCTCGCCTTCTATCCTCTTTCGCCTCACCTGCTATCCTCTTCCGCCTCACCTGTTACTCTTCCGCCTTATCTGCTATCATCTTCCGCCATATGAGACACGTCCCACCGTTTGGGAAACATTGTTTTAATGTATTTACGTTGGAATTAACTCTGAATAGGTCATAAACTATTTATCCTTTCGAGTTTTCATTTGGACTTCAACAACCACACGGTATACGAGCTCATTGACTGATGCTTCATTCTACACACAGTAACACACCATAGGAGAGAGTCTGTTCCTACATGTGGAATAAGATCCTCCTTGATTAATTGCTAAGATAGATGAAGGCAGGGCAATTGCTACTAGAGATATTTTTAAACTGCTGGATAACTTACAGGCAAAACTCATTGTAAATACATACAATAATTCATGCGTATGTTTATGTATCGATAGAAAATTTCAGAAACCGAGGCTTCGCCAAGTCCAATCCTTATTAGCTTGTGCCCATAGCCTGAGAAGTTTAGCGATTCACTGTAATCCGATTTTTCTTGAGCCGAGAGAGAAGCAACTCGTATAACAAGCAATAATCATATATGTTGTTGTTTCACTCTTTCTCACACTTTTTAATATTCGGCTTTCTCTAAGACAAACAATTTACTTTTTAAGATTACAGGAAAGAGAAGATTAATCCGGTTTACTGTATCAGTATGTAGCGGTCTAGGCGAATGTTTAAATAAAGGTAAAATGGATTCTTTTGTGTAAATATAAGTAGATTTATTTCGAAATGTTTGCACTAACTAAAGCGTGTTCTGGAAAACATTTTCTTGAGAATATTGCCAACTAAAAAGGTAAAACCTCTGTATTTCTGAAAAATGGCCGATTTTATCACTGTGTTATTTATGGAAAATCAGTACAGAGTAAAAATTGATAAAAACGAATATTCATTAATATAATTCAACTATAAAATTGTTCAAATATAACTGCTTATATGTAGGTAATCGGTAAATATCCTTAATGTGTAGTGATTGGTTGGCAAGTGCTGTGGGGTTCTATCATAAATGGGTATCATAATGAGATGGCCTTGCACTGGCATAAGCTCAATTAATAACATTTTGACCTGTAGACGATTGCTTAAGTTTCATTATGATTGAATGTCCAACTATACATGCCTCTCGACTCTTTTCGTAATTCAGTCTCCTCTTGAAAACAGGTTTGAGTGCAGTTTTGTCATCAGGCACTGCAATACCGTGGCCTTGTTCCATACTAATATCAGCTAAATAAATGAGATTTGCGTTCGTAAATCTTTGTGTTGTGAGATTGAATTTAGTCAGATATACAATCTTGATTGCGAGTCGGCTTCAGGTGAAATGATTTGCCAACTCGAAGGCGGTTAAATACTCATGCGATCTCAAATTAAATCTATTTTTAAACTTTCTAAGTCGTTCATTCATTTTCTTACTTTCTCCCTGAGCCATATCGAAATCAGTAACATTATCCTGAGCATGATCATGCAACAACAGGGCATCTGTATTCAAACAGAAAGCACTTCCATCGATCCATTAGTAAAATGATCGAACCAGAATATAAGGATGAATATTAACCTATCACCCTGAGTATTAATAAGGACTAAATTAAACAGTGATAAATGATTCATTAATAAAAGATTCGCAACTTATATCAAAGAAATATTCTACTCGCGACAGTGAAAATACATAAAACTATCCAACCATAAATGACACAAAAATCACTTTTGACAAATGCAAGAAAAAATTAATAAAAAAAGTAATCGCAGTGACTTGTCACTCTTCTTCAATCAAACATTCAATATTTGAGAGATTGTTTTCTAAATACACAATTATATCTATCTATCCATCTATCTATCTATACACAGATATATACACACACATATATATATATATATGAAATATATATGTATATATATATATATTTATGAAAACATATATATATATATATATATATGAATTATATATATTTATATGAATATATATATATATATATATATATATATATATATATATATATATATATATATATATATATATATACACGGGGGCACAAAAATACTTGCTTCATTTTCCCGGAACTTTATGGGCAAAGAGCGTCATAAATAATTTCGTAAAAAAGACAGTGTTTTTTAGAAAAAGTTTAGCTAATACGAAAATCTACAAAAAATAAAACCAAACAAATTTATGATCAGCAGAATAACAAACAAAATATGAATGCTATTTTATTTTATTTTATTTTATTTTATTTACAATATTTGTTTTTGCCTCGGGTAAACTTGTAAATAGTTGAATAAGAATATCTTCCTTGGAATATTTAGACGTCACGACGTTTTATTTATTCATTTTGATTTGAATTTGCCTGAAGTAAAATTGGAGACACTTAAATGGTAACATTTTTCCTGGAACATTTCGGTATAAGCCCACCAGTAAAAAAACCCCAAAAAACGAATTAATGTTTGCAGAAGTTCATTGCTCAGATTTACTTTTTAAAGAACTTGATACCAAATCGAGATAAAGAAATTTGCCTTGTGTCTTTTATATTCAATGTTTATTTATCTTGTGTTGCGAGAAGAAAGACCTATGGAGACTGGCAAGATACCTTTGCAAGAATGTGTTCCTTTTTATTGTTTTTTTTTTTTTTTTGCAGTTTGGGCTAGACAAGCACAGGAACGAAGATTGATAAAGATTGATAATTTGATTGGAAATAAAACGCGTTATTTATGGTTGGCAAATTTCAAATGAATTTAATTTTGAGGACTGATCAAGTGAGAGTAGTTATTAGTATTTGGGAATAATGATTTACATACTCTTTAAAATGATGACCCCATTCAATAAACTTTGGATTTAACAGGAAATCTTGCTGTCAATCATCAAACAGTTTTGAGACATATTCAATGTATCTACATTTGCTTGCCGAATGAAATTGTTGTCCGAATGAAACACCTGAGGACAACTCAACAACTAGCTGTCCTCTTCTTACTAAACAAGAAAATTTATTTTAATATATACATTGCTACTTAAGAGGAAATATGGGCCGTGAACGTAAAAAAAATTGTAGAATTCAAAAAAGCCTGCAAAATCAAAACTATTCTTTTGCGAATCATTATTGCTTTATATTGATTTGGGTGTAAAAGACGTATCCTGTTACAAATGCTAATTAAATTCTTACTTCAAAGTGTAATCTTCAAAGTCTGGACGATACAGCTGAGGCAAAAAGTCGATTTAAAAGATGGAAGTTGGAAACTAATACTGCGGCATGAAAACACACTTCCTTGCTTTATCAACCGAAACATATAATGCTAAATTAAATTGGAAAATTATTCACTATATTCACTAGATTTGGCGCCATCCTTTGTTGCAACCAATGCAACCTTCCTGATCTGGTAAAATATTTCAAAGATACAATCAATTTCAAACTTTCAAATTTTATTGCGTCAAAATCGAACTCATTTTGTAAAGTTTGAATTCGAATTTTTCAGGACACTGGTTTATAGGAAAGGAAGTCACGGAATATACTTGATCATTGTTATCTCTTTATACTAGTTATTATTAATTAGCTGATTTTAATAAAGACAAGCTGTGGTAACATTTGTACGCAGCTAATATCCACTACAGTCAGACCGAAACATGAATGCTTTACGACATTCAAATAAAAATGACGAAAAATTCAGTTGACATTGGGTTAGCCAAAAATGTTATTCGTTTTAGTAAGTAAATTTTCTGCTTAATAAACGAATGTAATTTTTGACCAACCCAGTATAAATAAATAAATATATGTTGCTTTCGTCATTTTTCTTCATAAACTCATATCGGAATTTTCACTTTGCTGTAACCTTATTAGTATAAAGCGTCGTAGATTTTATGAAAGTGAAATAGATGTTATAAAATGTAATGGATTCAAATTATTCCTCGAAAAATAATCTGAATGATCGAAGTTTTCTTTTTACCTATTCATATTTATCCTTATTATTTTCTTTGTTCGTGTTGTGTCTGTATAAGAGCGATTCCAGATTTTTTTATCTATTTGCTTGAATTTCGATCCCAGTCACCCTGTTTGCAAAGATATAAATTTATTTTACATTGATGTCTTAAAGGATATGATTCTGAGGTAAATTTTGGTCTGTTTTGTTGCTTTTTTCACCGGCATTTAAATTGAGTAGAGAAGTCAAGGTCTTAAATGTATTAATGTTAATTTTAAGGTGAAAAAAGGACATAATTTTCCTAAAAGTTAAATTGAATGAGACTGAATGAAACGAATCCGAGGCAAGTGAGACAAAAACAAACTAAACCAAATGATGAAAACACAGAAAAGTTGCAATAGTAATTTGCCTTAGAGAAATGACATATTTTCTCTGCAAAATAGATGGATATAATAAATATCAGTGATATAGAATATTTACATATCCAACGACTTATATAAGAGGCAAGGATGTATTAACGTTTCCATCGTTTTGAGATGAATATTAAGAGGATTCTTTATAGAGTGATATGTACGGTAGTAGTAAGAATATCTGAGATGCTCATGTATGCCGTCTATCGAGATGTTTGCGCTTAACCAAATGACACCAACGCATATCAATGAAGAACCTGAGTCTAAACTGTTTGCTGAAAATCAATTGATAGTCAGACGTGGTTAAGTTTACTGCATCTGCATCTGTTTTTATGCTATACTTTACACCCACCATCAACAGTATTTGAAAATCAAATATATTAGATAATTATTATATTTAGTATCTCCTACACATTTATCTGTTAAAGTAGCATGACTTTCTAACAAACTTTGAACATTTCTAACAACTTAAATGCATTAATTATTCTCGTGTTTTCTTTTAAATATTAAATTATGTAGACATGGATTTCAGCTGGAATTTTGAATATTGAAATACATTTCATGTGACGAGACATCGTATATGACCCACTCAACTCGGATGAAACCTAAACGACGATCAGCTTCTTTGAAAATATCATGATATGAATAATTTTGAAAGTTTTATCATTTATTTTCCGCTAATACAAAATATATTTTCATTCATTGTTCAACAAGCATTATATTTGAAAAGCTGTTAAAAGAATGAAAGAATAGAAATAATGTTATTGTTATCTTATTTATTTCCGAGATGAGATGCTAAATAAAATTTCGAAATATGATAACTCTAGCAAATGCAGTAAAAATATAGTCTAATGTGATTTTTACCAAATATCTCCAGTCCTTTCTTTGCTGAGTTGATCGCTTGATATAAAGATAATTGTTTAGCAAACTCATCCAGAATTTACTTTAGAAAGATTGTGTTAAATTATTACGTTTCAATGGCATTTGAAGCAATAATAATAAATAATATGCAAACAAGATATAACTTGCATGTTACATAAATTTAAAATATAAAGAATCTTTTAGGAGACATCGTTTTTCCATGGAGTTTGATGTGAATCTGTGATTTCAGTTCCTTGAATTCATGGAGAAAATTAACTTTTACTCTGAAATTATATATTAGCTGTACAACTGAGATTTACAGCAGATGTATAATGCTATGGTTTAGCTCTTTTAAAGGATTACGAAACGTCTTGTTTAATATTTAGCCAAAGACGTTCAGGGAGTCTCGTGACATTTACCTGAAACATTGCATGAAATTGAACTCTGAGGATTAAACGAGAGTAAGGTTTTAACGTCAAAATTATGCCTGGAAATCGAGCCAAGGATCAAGACACAAGATTCATTGGATTCTGTTCCTCCTTCGGGTGAAATTCATTTCATTTTAATTTCTACATAAATGTTTGTCAATAAAAATTGCCCTTCAATTTAAACTCATTTCTTAATTCTGTTAATTCCAACAACAACAAAAGTACCACATATTATTCTCAAAAATCAATCACTGTTTATTTTATAAGCATTTGAACAGGCATGCAAAAATACCCTCGTTATCTTGAACGAGTGCAGTAACAATTTTTGTATTGCAATTTCTGTTCATCTGGAATTTTGTCGTGCTAAGCTACATATAAATAAATCTTTGTGCATTATTGGCCAAAATATTACAGATCTACAGAACGAGTTCAGAATAAAACTACTTTAGTTTCTGATATAATTGTACATTTCATGTTGACATATGTTTCATATGTTGGACTCCTGGCAAAAACCAGTAATTCGAATATTCATTTTGAAGGCGCGTCTGCTCGTGTATTGTAGATAAAACTACTTGGACGCTTCCTATCTGTGATTGAGATTTGTGTGCTCACATCATTAAAAGGTATTATTTTGAATCAGGATTTTGATTGTAGGAAACCAGACACTCTCCAATTATTAGAATATTATCCAAACACAACACTTTTTGCAAAATGTTGATTTATTCCCAATGAAAATAAATTCCGACAAATCACGAAGATATGTATTTCCATAAGTAACTTTAGCAAAATAGGAAAACGTAATATCATAAGTTAAATAAACAACTCATAAATAAATTTAAATGCATTTATATAATATATAAAGTACAGTGTATGTGTGTGTGTTTGTGCGTGTTGTCCAAGCATCTCCTCCGCTACAACTGGTCCGGTTTCAATGATTCATAGCTCATTCAAAAGCCTTAGAAAATTTGGCCACAGGGAACGATTTTCATTGAGCTAAGAATCTGGATTGCCAGTTTATGCGAGGTTAAACATATATATTAATATATTATACTATCCGTTATTATTGCTTTCATGGTTCAAGGGGAGTAACTTTTATTTTCCTTTGCAGTGCATATTTTTTTATAAACTAGATTAAATGCCACCCGATATCTGCTGTGGAGGACTTTTGGTTTGGACATCACAATAGCTAGGCAGGAGTAGATGCGATAGGCTTTTAAAAGTTCAACGATAATTCGTTTACTGCCACTTAATTTAATGACGATAATAGATCGTTGTTTTCCGTACAAACAAATATTTTTATTTCATGGGTGACAGAAAAGGGGACAATTTATAAGATATAATTAATATAATGTAAAGATGGGGAAAATGAAATAGTTCTACACTCAACATTGAAGATACAGAGAAATATAATAACTAACTAATTAATTTATATTATGGAATGTATATGAATAAATGCGAAATTGGAGCTCAATTTTCCCACGACTTCTGAGATTAAAAGGTTCCAGTTCTTCTTTATAGTAATTTACGGTGTTTACTCATTCCTCCACGAGAATGAGATGTGACACAAGGTTTTTTTAAAGTGGGGACCCGACGCGTGCACCCGGGCGGGGGCAAAAATTGCCCACAGCCCCCGCAACCGTCGGTTGCATTGGACTCGGTGTGCGCACCCCCCTCTTGTGCAATGGGAGGACGCGGACTCGGGCAGCTGTTCCCCTGGGCTGGGCACCTCTCAGTATTATTTTCTCAGTTGCTCCTCTGCCCTTTGACAGAGAAGCCCCTGAGCGCACTCTGTCCAAGGACAGAGACGCAAAAGAGTGATGATAAATAATGCGCAAATTACTTATAGTAATTTACACAAAAAGGGGCTCAATATCTGTATTATATCTCCTTATGGGCGATATCACTCTTCAGGTTTACCTTATTTGCATATTGATTTTTTAAAATGTTTATTTTATTAATTAACTGTCCTTCATTACTGTTCTTTTATTCGAGGATTGTTTTGAATTTCAAATGAAAAATAATTCTGTTTAGGAATATCGTCTTATATAGTGCAGAAAAGTCTTTGAAATTTGCATTTTACTTGGCCTTCAACAAGTTGGCATCTATTTGTAAAACTTTCCTTAACTTTAAGAAACCAAATTAAGAATGAAATTTTCATTTAAAATTTTTGTTTCAAAGATTTAAAGTAGTGAATATATCTTACTTTGAAGCCTGCTAGTATTAAATAATTTTCAATTATTTTAAAATACTAGTCTGAATCGTTCGTTGATGAATTTTAATTTGAAAAATTTCACCGTATAAACTTTGAGCTTTGAAATTAATATTTACTGTAAATTACGTGACAACAAAGTGGATTATGTTAGAAAATAAATGTTTTTGTACAAAAATAATTACTTTTTCTGATATTTGGTTACTGATTTATTGATGCACTTCTGTATATTTTGTGTCTGTACACATCTAATGATACTAAGTTTTACAGTGTTTACTCCGTCCTATACGTGATAATAGGCAACTATTTATAATGAACACATCTCCTTAAATCCGAGTCTCTCTCCCTCTAACGTTTACTTTCTTACTTTTCATTTAATACTACTTTTCGTTCTTTATTCTGCTCTCATAAAAATCCTTCCAATTTCATCTCCTCAAAGCGCTATTTCACTTTTTGTGAAACCATTTGTTTATGTCTCTGCAAAATGTTCTTTATATATTCCACTACATATTCTTTCTTTCTTTTATATACCATCATACCTTACTTGAAAGTATCTCCAATGATGTATATCATTTTTCTGACTGACTAATAAATCTTTTTTGAGTTGGACTATTTTTTATCCTTTCCGTTGTTATAAGTAAATACATTATTCGTAATTTAACAACAGTAAATCTTATGCACCTTAGCGACGTAGAGTGGCATTAACAAGATGGAGGATGTAAGTGATAAAAATTAGAGAAATTTACGGATGTTAATTTGTGCTAACAAAAGTTTGCGACAAAATATACGTAACATCCGCGAGTGAAATATTTGCGTGGTCGTCTATAACCATTTTTACGAGCGCGTCAATAACGGCAAACGCGTTCGGGAACTTTCATTACGGATAGAAGCTGCAACGAGGAACAATCGTTTATTTATTTCATTACAAGAATTTACAAATAGGAAGGATTAATTATCTCATCTTCATACCCTGCCTGGTGGCAAACGTTGCTTGTGGCGCTAGGGGTGGCGGTCCCGCCATAGCCACCGAAACCGTGATATCACCCCTGGTCGGCGGCTGATGAAGACAGGGTATCGCACGTGTTAATACACGTTGTATGTTAAAAATTAAATATCAACTGAAAAAGCGAAAGATTATTTCATAGAAACCTCAGATTATATAAGTATATTGCTTTATAGTATTGTTTATATATATATATATATATATATATATATATATATATATATATATATATATACATATATATATATATATATATATATATATATATATATATATATATATATATATATATATACAACAATTACTTATTTCTTTTATGATATATGGATATATCAATAATTTCGTCGTCTGTCACATAGGTTAAACCTGGATATTAATTTGAATTTCTCTCTATTCGATCTACCTAATTGATTAAGTGCCTTGACAAGCAAGTTGTTTATAAATATTTTGTGGAAAAAACATAGTTAGGATAAAAACCCCAATGATGAGTTAGGTTTAGCTATAATTAATTTCCATTTTGAGGAACCAATTGTAATAACGAATATACAATCCTAACTATTCGTTAAAAAATATCACAAGTGATGAAAAATAGGTTACATTCTGCCATATGCAGCGCAAAGATATTGAATTGACAAGAAAAACGCAAAACACGCAAAACCAATACCAAGATCTATGGTCAATGAAAGAATGGTATTGTGCGTATTGTTGATTCATCGTGCTATTATTCATTTAGAATTCTTAAAACATCATGAAATATGAATTGCACATTTTTACGCTCAGCGGCTGCAACGTGTCTGTAAAGGCATGGCCAAAAGCGCACTATGTTCAGAAAAAATGTTGTTCTCTTTCCTGAAAACTCAAGGCAACATAATTACGTTTTTCGATCACTGCAAAATGTTCTGATGCGCAAAACTTTTTCTAACTAAAACCAGATTCGAACGTTCGTACTAAACGTTTCATGGCGTCAACATGTCTTTTAATGGTGAATATATAATTGATCAGAATGTAGTTGTACTTTATTTTTGGAAGAGTAAAGTCGACAAACAAAAATTTAATTTTTGATGACTCTTCTGAATGCATAATTTACTGTGATTACCATGTCATTATGTCCTGGTTAACGCGCCGGTATTTCAGCTCAGTTTCTTCCGAAAAGTGTGTTCAATACTCATTGGATAACTCATAACTGGTTAAGAATCTAAACAAAACATGTGCACAAATTACCAGCAAATTTTCTTTTCAAATTGCGAAATTAGTTTTCTGTGTACCCTAAAAAATATCTATATTACATATGTTGCTTGTTATATATACCAACAGGAGATGAACAGGATTAGGTAAACATTCTAGTCTAGAATAACATATACCTATCAAGAGTAAAATCGGCGTCTGAGAACAGTAGATGCTTGGTTGAGAATAGTTAAGAAAACTTCCATTGTCAGAACAATATGCATCAAATGCCAGTCGGTGAGAAATAACAGTTCCTTCTTCGGTGATACGTGACCAGAGTCAAGATTTTATCAGATGAAAACGTGACCATGAACTCCATATAAAGAGTCCCATTCTCTTGTAGAAGGAAACATAATAGGAAGCGTGACAACTTACCTAAAATCAAATACGAAAGAACGTAGAAAAGATGCAATCTGTGGAGAGGATAACAGACAAAGAATAACTTTGAAGAATACGTCATTTAAATGGTAACCTTGCATACAAAGCCTAGAACAGAAGCGAATAGCGAATGGAAGACGTTGGTTGGAAAAATACATTAAAGCGACAACTTTTCACCACCTGCACAATGTCCAAGTGAACAGATGCATTAAGTGTATGCAAGTAATTTGGTGGTCGAAATTACAGTCAACTATATATCCGAGGCAGCCACCACAAGTGTTGCTTTGTCTCATGTCGATATTAGGTTATAATTTATGCTGTAGTAATGTTAAAAAGAAATATGCATAGAGAATAATAGTTATTGGTGCAGAACGTGGTATCGGTGACAAGTGTTCAAATTCCAACCATGTTTGCTTTCGCGTAAAGTTCTTTAGAAAATATCATAAATTAATATCCTCTCCCCTACGTACGTGTTAAATAGTAGGGTACACGGGACTCTTTATTTTGTGATGACAGCCGGCCTAGGAGTGGAAATACCTGAATTCAAAGCCTTGGAAAAGACAACAATAAACCGACGTAATTTATGACAATTTGCAGAATAATGAAGAAATGGAATCTGTGGATAACCTTGATTATCTACGTCCTGTTTAAAGAATGTTGTTCTTTAGATTTAACTATTACACTTTAAAATGACAATGAATTTTAGTCAAGATATCCTTCTCTTTTGCTTTCGTGTTTTGTTTCATCTTCTCTCTCTCTCTCTCTCTCTCTCTCTCTCTCTCTCTCTCTCATTGCCAAAACCCGAGCCTATCCACTTATCTGTTTGTCTCTCATGCTGTCTGCTTGCGCGATTAGAACAAACACCACTCCACATTATGGTTCAGTGCGGTAGAATTCCTTTCGAGATTGCGCGGCGTGGCGGGGGGTGTTCCTGACATAGCATTCGGCGTGCTCTGACGCACGCATGCATTTGTGCGCACGCGAAATAACCATTTTTGCTAACTTAAAGAATGACATTTTGTTTCCCTCGAAGAGACCTCTCTATAGAGATCGTGAGTTGGGGTGGAATGGAGAAAGGTTAGGGTTTAAGTTTGTCCTATTTTGTCGGGGTCGGAGGTCAGGGAAAAAGTGAATAATATATGGACATGTGGCGAGTGTTTTCGACTTAAAACCTGAGGTAGATAAATAGATCTAGGATGGGGGAGAAAAAGAAAGTGGCGTTTGGTGTAGAACCAAGGGCATGTGCAACGAAGACAGAAGTCATTGTAGAAATAGATGTAAGGAAGTTTGTTGAAGGTTTTGTAGTCATTTGTCTGGATACTGGAAGAGGTAAAATCAATGAACTCATTTTTAATTATTCAATTATATATTCACTATTATTTACAATAATTTATTACCAGTTATAAGGAAATTCTTCGATAGCGTTTGTGTAATATCCCGCTGGATTTTGGGAGAAAAATATTTTCGACGAACTCTTTGGTTTTCATTATATAAGGTTCTCTTCATCAAATCATGTTTTAGCTATCGCATGAGGTAGTAATTGATTGGTACAAGCCATATGGTCGGTGGTGTAAAACAGGACAGATTTTTTTCTGATGATTCTTACGACTACATTTGTATGAATACGTTGCAGCCACTGGGCGTATACATATGTATTTATAGTTTCATTGCATTTTAATAATTCTAAATGAATAATACACCGGCGTTCCTGCCACACGCCCAACATTTTTCCTCCTTTACGTTCAAAATTGTCGCACATAAGCTATTTTATTACCTTTCATGATATATTTAATGAACGGTTAATTCGTCATTACAATTCGTTCACAAAAATGAAAATTGCTTATGAAACAATCCAATATTTTTGATGGGGTATGGATTTGCGCGAAAAAATTTCACTGCTCTCTTATAGAAACTGATACTTATACACAGATAATAATATGTCTAGGGTAGAATAAAAAATGTGGATGGAATAAGAAATGACACTAAAAGTAAATGAATTTATTGAAATTAGAATAGGGAAAGAGAACAAATGTCATTTCAGGCAGAAATATTATGAAATTTGCGGTAAGAATTCCTGTATTTCTCGTCTCTGGTCTTAGCAAGTCATAGATTGTCTTAGTTAGTCATAGCCAGTCAATCACCAAGCTATTGAACAGTTCCGAAGTTTCTGTCCAGGCAGCGAGGTAGTGGTGTGTATGAGAGGGAACCCGGCTGGAACATATACTACAACAGCATCCTCTGAGCCTAGCCGTCCAAGCAGCTGGGGATGGGGTCGGCTTGGCATGGAACAGATACTACGACAGCATCCTATGAGACTAGCCGTCCATGCAGCTGGGGATGGGGTCGGCTTGGCATGGAACAGATACTACAACAGCATCCTCTGAGACTAGCCGTCCATGCAGCTGGGGATGGGGTCGGCTTGGCATGGAACAGATACTACAACAGCATCCTCTGAGACTAGCCGTCCAAGCAGCTGGGGATGGGGTCGGCTTGGCATGGAACAGATACTACAACAGCATTCTCTGAGACTAGGCCTCCAAGCAGCTGGGGATGGGGTCGGCTTGGCATGGAACAGATACTACAACAGCATCTCCCCCGAGGCGGGATGTGCTTTTCCCTGTTCTTTGCAGATTTCACCATCTGAAACACCGGTTCTCTTGCTGTGTGCTTGTGAGGTGAATCGTTAGTAGCGAGGTCTCCTTGCCTTAGGTTTGTATTTCCTTCTTGTAAGCAGATTACTAAGTTGAGAGAAGGAGTATACCACCGATCCGAAGGAGAATTCTCACAGCAAAAGATGAACTGAGTAGATTGAAATTCTCTTTCTGGTAGTGTTGTACAAGGTAACATTTCATTTATCGCTTAGAATTTTCTTCATAATATAGTTTACCTTTGGTGTTCTATCTCGCGCCGTCATGGCTTCTTCCACCATTAAAAAATATTAGAATTTACGTGAGAACTGCCAATTCGTAAGAGTGTTGATTTATGCGTTAGACACGGGGCTACAAAAGGATGTAATTTTATAATATTTTCATTAATAATAATTAGAAAAACAACTGCCAAATATATTATATTTCAACACGAGCGAATTGTGGATTGATGAACAACAATGTTCTCATGGAACTTGGTGCGTCTGAGAAAAGGCGAGAACGTAATTATTCTCTGTCTAAATAGGTACTGCGTGACCGTGAAAGTCCTTATAATTAGACCCTGGAGTTTAACGATTTTTAACAGATTATGGGGCATATTGACATTATTGTATTACACGTACAGTTGGTGTTTGTATTATTCGCTACCCCTCATTTAATATCTGTATATTTTCTAAGAAGATGTGAATATTACCACTTATTGAATTTGTCATACATAGTTTATTCCATATGTATGAATGATGCCGGAAATTTCATAGTCTGACAAAGATCTAAATTTAAGTAGACACACCAACTGATACACTAACTTTTCATCCGACCCTCGTAGTTTTGAATAATTCGTGAATTTTTAGAAGTTTCTATTATGTTTTTTTATTAGATTTTTGGAAAAATAGGCGCAGTCAACAATAATGCCCACCCCCGTGGAAATTATGAAATAATTTTACCCTATGGTTCCTCTAATGTTTTATTTCCTTAATTCGAAATTGAATACAAATACCCATCTAAAATGAAATTATACTCGGCCTTCACTACACAACATTCTAGAAGGTTCCGAAGGAAAAAGTATGTGAGTGTCACGTCAGGTGAAAACTCATTTGTACTTTAAACATCACGAAAACGGTTGAACATGATAAGAATCTCTGAAAGATGACAGTTGATGCGTACATGTAAGGTGAAATATATAGAGAGCTTTTTCAAAAGGTTTTAATGATCCTAGATGGACAATTTAAGATGTACGTCTCTTTGCATTTGAAATAAGGTAACTGCTGGCACAAAACGATTGATTCCAGAGTGACTGGAAAAGAAAATTGTTAATGGCTCTAAGAATCCTCATTAATTGGCCAAGGATATTGTCAATGATATGCATACAACAGGATTGTATCAACGAATACAGTCACGAGATGTTTTCATCGAGCAGAACTTCGAGTTCATCTTTTAAGAAACAACTACATTGATTGCCATAGCAACTAGCAAGATAATTTGCACCTAAGATAATAATGTTCATAGTTGATTTTATTGGGTCTGGGCTTTTAGAGTTTGCATTAATTTTTAGTTTTTTTCCACACGCGGAATATTCTATTATCATTGCATTTTCTACAAATATGTTGCGAATGGGGTTTGATTGGTTTCCGTCCGTGCTTAAATGAATGCTAACTGAGCGAAGGTCAAACAGGTGTAACAGGAATCTTCTAAATATGCATGTAGTAGTATGTCCAATATAATTATTCATATGTTTAGTTTGATCAGGAACACAGTTCCTTAAACGGTATTAAATTCATAAATAATATTGGTTCTCCATGATCTTGTAGGTGGGTTGTTATTGCTAATGATAAGGTTACATTTTTTTAATATTTTTATAGTAGATAATTAATTTAATTTTCTTTTTCTGGTCGACTGGGGTTACGTATTTCTTTATAATGTTTCTAAGATAAAATTCACCTTTCTTATAATTAACGTTTGTTTGGCTTTTATAAAAAATGTCAATGTTATTGTTTTTATCTGTATGTTCAGTATTACTATTAGTTGTCTCCTTGAAAACCAACAAAATCTTTGGAGATTACCAACCAGGGAAACAATACGGAGACGTTAAAATACATCAACCCGGAATATCCACTAGGACTCATCATTTCACAACTCCCAACATCTTTCTACCAGTTGTGAAATTTCCTTAACGATATCATTACTCCAGAACTACCTGACAATTATAACTTCACGACATCTCATGAATTTCTCCAAAGTCACAAAACTGCAAAACCAAACCAAGACATTTTTGGGTTACTTGACATAAAATATTTATTTCCAAATTTCCCTGTCAATAAAACCATCAACTTTAACTCCGTGTATAAAAGTATTCAATTCCACTCCCATTCATCAAACCCAAAATCGTAAAAAAATTATTGCATGCTTGCACAACTAAACTATGGCCAAAATGGCAATATCTACACACAACCTAATGGTGTTTGTATGGGAAATCTAATCGATCTGTGCTTCTCTAACAACTACATGACCCACGTAGAAAAGAATATATTTAACAAAGTTACTAAACTGAAAATATATGTCCACTAAGTAGATTTTATTTTTATTTTAGCTGAAAACAAAACAGAAATTGATAATCTCAAAACCACATTTGAGAAAATATCTGTACCTAATTTGACCTATAAACTTCTAATCTTAAACATTCATGTGAAATTTAGTAGTAACTTATTCACTACTGCGTTATACAAAAAACAAACACTAGTAGAAACTTTTGCCACCTTAATTTTCTGAGTGAATTTCCTCTTTGGTATAAAATGAAAGTTATAATACATTTCCTCAAGAGAGAACATGACAATTCATCCACAATCCCATTTTCCTTAAATAAGTCAATAATGCGAAATTAATATAATTAAATAATGTAAATATCAGTCTTAATTCATCACCTGAAAATTGCTTTTATACATGAAACTCCGAGTCGTTCTACTTGTGAGTAAAAAACAATTATATTTATTTATATACAATTTGTAGCTCTGTTATATTACATCGAGCAATATTCAGTTAACACAAGCATTCAATGTGCGATATTATATATATATATATATGTTTAGAGAGATGGAAAGAGAGAGAGAGAGAGAGAGAGAGAGAGAGAGAGAGAGAGAGAGAGAGAGAGAGAGAAAGTGTGTCTCGAGATCGCTAACCAATCTTTCATGTGCTTCTGTCTTTCTCTACTAAACTCTGTTAGCTATATCTTTTTCATTTATCGCTTCCCCTCTTCACAAGAATGCAGTATATCAGACGCAATAGCTGACAGTATAGTAAAGGAATTTTCATTACATCCATCTATGTCTTCGGTGACTTTAATGCTCGCCACGATGCGTGGTTGAAACATTCTAAATATACTGATCTTGTCCATATACAGACATTAAACTTTTCCAATGCCCAGCTCAACTAGTGAACATCCCTACTCGTTTCCTTAGCCTAAACGTACACCATGCTTCTGTATTGGCTCTATTTTTACCTCTTCTCCCCAATCTTGCCAAGCTTCACTATACTGCCCTCATAGTAACTACGAACACTCCGTGGTAACTATTGATATCTTCTTAAAAGCATTCATTGAACAGAACCCCCACATCCATAAGACATCTTTCCGATACCAGCATGCTGACTGGAACTCATTCCGGTATTTCCTTCGTGACGCCACTTGGATTGACATCTTCAACTTTCCAATTGAAAATTGCGCCACTGAAGTGTTTTCTTTGATCAAAATCGATATAGACGCTTTCATCCTTTCTTGGGAATACCAGGTGAAACCGCAATCCTCTCCATTGTTCACACCTGCATGTTCGGTCGCAATAGCACACATGAACCACTATTTCCGACTGTACCAGCGGGACAGATCTCATCATAACAGCTGCCTGTTTGCTACTGCTCGTAACAAATATAAGCCAGTCTTCGGAGAAGCTAAGTTCCTGTTTGATGAAAGAATGAGGCACAGTATAGTCTCTAAAAACATTGGCTCTTGCGACTACTGGCGTCTATGCAATAAGGTACTAACTAAATGCAATGTTTCTATTCCCTCCTCTTCAATCGACTTGAGGTGTTATCAATCCTCTTCTGATAAAGCTCAATGCTTTGCCCTTAAATTCTCCCCAAACGCTACCCTTGACTCATCTGGATTTATATCTGCATAACTTCCTACTTAGAAGTGATTCTCTATCGAGTGCATATAACACATTTCATGGTTTCTCTAACCGTGATCTCAAAAAAGCATATGGACCCGATGGTATCCCTGTAATAGTCATTAAGAAGTGCGTTCCCGAACTAGATCCCATTCTCTCTAAACTGTGTTAATGCCTCGCTGCCAACATCTTTCCTGCTTGCTGGAAATCATTATATGTTGTGCCATTTCTTACGAACTCTGTTGATCTGATGCATCCAACTATCAGATAATTAGCCTTCTGTCTCAGTTTGAGAAATTCCTAGTGGACCAAATCAATGCTGACTTGGTTCGTCATCTCTCATCACAGGGCATTTACTCAGACAAGCAATACGGCTTAAATTTATCAAGATCAATTGCTGATGTACTAGCGATAACTGCGGAAAGAGCTAAAATAAAAATAAAATCTATTTAGTGAACATATATTTTCAGTTTAGTAACTTTGTTAAATATCTTCTTTTCTACGTGGGTCATATAGTTGTTAGAGAAGCTCGAATCGATTAGATTTCTCATACTAACACCATTAGTTTGTGTGTAGATGTTGCCATCTTGGCCATAGTTTAGTTGTGCAAGCATGCAATAATTTTTTGACGATATTAGGTTTGATGAATGGAAGTGGAATTGAATTATTTTATACACGGAGTTAAAGTTGATGGTTTTATTGACAGGGAAGTTTGTAAATAAGTTTTAGATAAAAACGGTGAAGTCCGGTATTTCCGTGCAGCTGATCTAGTCGTTAATATCAAATGATAAAATGAAAGTTTTCCTGAACGGTCACTCGTTTACATATTTTAATACTAGCCAGGGTGTCCCGTAAGGCTCCATCCTTGGTCCAATCCTGTTTTTCATATATCGTAACGGCATTCCTGTTGACATCAGCGTTCAACATCGCATCTACGCTGACGATACTACTATTTACTCTTCCTTCGATATTAAGGCTGATCAGTCAGACAAAGTAAAAATGGAAACCGTGGTAAAAATCGACCACAAGACCGTCGTTAACTGGGTTAAATTGCTTGTTAATTTTAATGCCTCCAAAACCAAACTAAATTAGATCCACCGTACTTTAACCGACTCTGCCACGAAGGACATTTGTCAATCAAGCAATGCTGAATAGTTTCTTTAAACGTAAACAAAACATTTTCTAAAAAAGTAACAGGAATTTATTTATTAATCCGACAGATACTTTAGTAGTCGTTCCATTTATTTAATAAACAATATATTTATTTATTATCGTCTACCGGCCTGATTATTCCAGAAATCTTATTAAAGAAAAATATGCGCTCTCCATCAGCATTCGAACCTGTGTCAGACTGGGAAGAGGAAACAGTCATTAGATCCGACGTGTTTAACCGAAGCCGAAATTCAGAGTTTATTATTATCTTTTCTTTAAAAGGCTTTCCAGTTTAGGAACAACACAGTATTTTCCTCTCGTCTTTTAATAACCGCACAAAAAAGCTTACCTGTGAATATGAAATGATCCTTTCGAGAATTAGTAGACAGAACATGTCTAAATTATGTAACGAAACCTGTCTTAATGAAAATATGCTACCGAAATATACGCATACATATATATATATATATATATATATATATATATCTATATATATATATATACATATATATATATATATATACATATATATATGTACATATATATATATATTGAGATAGAGAGAGAGGTGGGAGATTGCGCCAACGATTTAAGGGTAAATTCTCCGACTGGTGCCAAGTCAGCCGGATTTCGATGCTAGCTAATAGCAACCAAATGTCTAGCCACACTGATGAGCTGTGATACAGCGAAACAGTCTGTCTGTGGATGACAATACGCACACACACACACACATATATATATATATATATGAAGAAATATAGTTTTAAGGTGTGCTATATTTATTGGATAAAGTGCTCAATGTCAGAGAAAGAGCGTATGTAAATATAAATATTAAAGTGAACATGGAAGTCAACACTCAGAGGCGACAGGCTGTTTCAGGCCAGACGACATGCATTTAAAGGATGTCAGAATTCGTTGAAAGATACATCCCTACCCATCCCTAAACATAACCCTTTTTCGAACGTAACTAATAACTGACACAACAAAAGTTAATAAGAATGAACACGCTACCACCCCTTGTCTGGATGAGTGGATTTCTCTGTATCCTTGGAAACAGTGAATTATTAATTTTTGACGTGCCTTTACAACTCAATTAATTTAAAAAATAAGTTACTCTAAAATTCGATTGAGGATGAAATGAACCTAATGTTTTTAATTTAATTACAAAATTAAATTCGAAGCTTTTAGCTTCCATTTTTGAAAAATGGTTATTACTATGTAGCGAACAAACATATTTTAAAACAGTTAATATATATATATATATATATATATATATATATATATATATATATATATATATATATATATTAGTGAATATACATAATATACAAGGTCGGTAGCACGACTCGGAGTTTCATGTAGTTTGCAATCTTTAGATGATGAGTATATTCTGACCGTCATAGAGATTGCGTTTTCGTGGTGTTGATATAAACTGTAGGTTAAGACTTGTTTACTTAATTATTGTTACCTAAAATATTATAATTAATTATTTATAATTTATATCATTCAAATTCATAAGCTCGAAAGACAAAGAATGTTTTTTAAAAGTTTTTATATTTGAAATAAGTAAACAAGTTAGGTATCAAGGAGGATAACACTTTTTTCCACATAAAATACCATACTTATAACAATTAAAGCAGTAAAACTAGTACTCATGGTGTAAATATAATAAGATGCCTGGGCTATATATCTAATTTGTTTGGAACCAAGCATTATACTTACATAGGTGAAATTAGATATATGTATATACACATGTTATAAATTAACTGATTATGGTAATATGAGATTATATATGTGTATAGATATATAAGAAATGTAATTAATGATGGATTCTGAGAATATTAACAGTTTTTGCATATTATATTAATATACATAAAAAAATGTAATCTCTTTTAATAGGATTCTATGTGTTTGAGCAGGTGCTTGGTATTATGGATACATGGAGACCAATTCTGTTCTTATTTTCATCAATTTAGGGTTATTTAAGTGTTTTAATAAATCAGTTTCTCCAACAAACACACGTTACATCTGTCTCCCTATCGCTTGTATGGTTTGGCTTACGGGAATATCTCTTGGCTAATGGTTGTTTTTTTTAATCGCCAATAATATTTTGAAAGTGTTGTGCATTATTTGTATTTGATATTGTCCAGTGTCATTTTGTGGTGGTAAAAACTCAATTTCGGTGGATCCAAAATAATACTTAACATCCCCGTCTAAATTGACCATAGCTCTTTAGAAAATGACTTTAGTCATGCACTTGCCATTTAATAGGCAGCTTATGTTTTTACGGTAGTTGTATTGACATTTAGTAGGATTATTTTTCAATGTTTTGTTTGTGTGTTTGCTTAATACATTATTGTTATGTTGTGATATATAATTATCTATTTTTTCAGTTATATCTTACCTTAACATTACCTTTGTTGAAAATCTTTATTTTAGTGTTGGAGTATGACCGAAATGTTTGTGAATTTAATTCAGGAAAATTCTGCTTACATTCGTTTTGACATTTTACTGTTGTATGGCGGGTTGAACCATATCATCGTTTAGCTTATTTTTTTATCTTTGTAGTTAATTCTTTTTACATACTTCAATTTCACTTCATATTTGCTGCGGTCCATCGATTTCTTATATCTAGCTTTATAATCGCAGAATATTTCTTTGTCACGGAAGTTGGTTGATAATCTATATTGTACTGATTTGTGAAATTTGTCAACGATCAGCCCTTTATAAGGTCAAATGTAACTTTCGCTTTGTTATCAGTTTATGTTCCTTAAAGAATTTAATTACATATATATATATATATATACATATGTATATATATATATATATACATACATATATATATATATATACATACATATATATATATATATATATACATATATATATATACATATATATATATATATATATATCTATACATATATATATATATATATATATATATATATATATATATATATATATATATATATATATATATATATGCATGTTTCATTTAATTTTATTTAATTTTTCTTGTGTTCGTACAAGAGCTTTCTTTACAGGACAAAGGGTGTGTAGGAACTGTCCAAATGTTTTATGTTTCCGAACGCTTTCGGCTATACCTTTAGCCATTATCAAGTATGATTCGACTTTTCAGCTTAATTGAGTGTGTACATTATTTGTATATCTTAGAGTGAAACACAAGAAAAATTAAATAAAAAGCTCAATCGTAGTACCTTGTCTGTCGTTTTTAATGAAACATACATAAACGAAGGATTGCTGCCAAAATTATATATATATATATATATATATATATATATATATATATATATATATATATATATATATATATATATATATATATATATATATAGGTAACTATACTCGTGTCGAAAAACCTTCGAATTCTTGATTTAACAATAGCCAAAACAATCTATATGTATATATATTTGTGTGTTTGTGTCTGTGTTGCCTGTAATGCAATGATACGTATACTGGATCGAGAAATGAAAAACTAAAACTATAGAAGAAAAAGAAGAGAGGATAAAATAGAGACGCAACGCAAAATAAAAGAAAGATGGGAGAAATGAAAAGAGGTTATTCTTGAAAGACACTTCATTTCTCTACTCCACTCCAGGGAAGTGAGGACAAGAACGCGGGATCGTAGGCCGCCGGGAATCCATCTATGGAATGTCTATAATCTAATTAGAATTTTATATATTACTCACGATTCGTTCATTTGGTGGCCTCAACGATAGCTCAGTGAGCGTCTTGGGAGAAATGGCTGTGCTGGATGAAAGACCAGGTAATGGATGGGGAAATATTGCAGGCAAACGGTACATTGTTTGCGTTGAGGGTAGGGATCAGTGCGTTCGTGCCTCTAGGGACAATGTTAGCTTCGAAAACATCATTTAAGCAAACTGACCGCACAAGAACAACCGCATACACTGTTTTGGTATGTTTTTATGGCGATGTGTCTGAGACAACTGCCGGTTTTCGAAATTATCTCGCTCCGAGTGTTTCAGTAAAATGAGGCATATCTCGCTGATGAAGTGGGCTTTAAGATAACGGGCTGTCTGTGATGGAATTGAAAAAGTGTATAGACATTTGTCAATGTTGTTTTTTCAATTCACAAAGAAGCCTTTGTTTTTGACTGTGCTTCTTCTTGGATTGCTGCAGTTTTATGACTTTCTGCACGCCTGCATGAATGCAAAGCAGTATTTAGTCACATCTTGCCGCTTTTCAGACTCACATGCAACGCATACACTTATACAATATCGCACAAAAACTGATTTATTTAACCAGTGAAATTCCTCTTTTGACAACAAATCTGATAGCAAATACACAAGTATTATTCGCTTTTTATTTACATTTTTATTTTTATATTATCTTTATTATGATGATATATTTAGGAAGTGGATCATTGAGGAATATCTGCCTTTTTAAATGGTGCTAGTGGCCGATATTAAAGGCAAATGCCAGTTTTTATTCCATATCTTTGCCGCTGTACTAAAGCTAGTCTTCCTAATCGCTTCCAATTATTGTCTACACTACACTTTTTCATTAAATTCTTTCATATTTTATTATACAGGCCAATGCATTCACGGCTAACGAATAAATATAAAATCTCGGGATACACGCATATCTAACAATGAGAAATATGTGTGAGTTTTAGTTTATATCAATTTTGTTTCAATATTTATAAGAACTAACTTTCGGTGTGTCAGAAATATTAGGCAAATAAACTAAGAATGACATAAGCTTTCATTATAAATAAATCCAAAGATACAGAACCGAGAAAATAATAATTTCATTAACACAATATCTTATATAAAAGAACAAATGACTATTTTATTATTTAACATTAATATGAGTAACTTGTCTTTCTATAATATTTATTAGTTTTGAAACATTGTTATACTATCTTCCCTATTTTTATTTATCCGACCATTTCTCAATCAAATTGAGGGCTTCTGCAACTGGAATTATTGATGTCCTCATATACCACATTTTGTGGGCTTTTCACTTCAAGATACTTGTATTTTCATCAATGATCTTCATGACAGTTTGCAAGAACTACTATGTCAATAAGGAAACATATTCTCATTCTGTTGTCTTTGATCACGATGTCTGGGAGATTAGCTTTAATTGTTCTGTCTGTGTATATTATAAAGTCCCATAAAACTGTTACAGTTACTGTGTCTGTGACCGGGTTTTGGTGATGTTCATAAAAGTTTCTTTGCAGTTTCCTTTCCTCAAAAGTTGCAATATATTTGCTTATTCTGTCATGCCGAAGTTTACATTCAGTAGGTGCTAACACAGTGTAACCTGATACAAGATCGAAAATGATTTCTGGATATTTATAATAGAATTTGCATTTTAATTAACAAAATCTTTTAGTGCTTGGTAATTTCTAGTCACAGATAGAATTGCTCGTGAGGAGCAAGAATAAAACTTTAGGTTTTAGCTTTTAACTCTTCACTACTTAACGACTGATGGTTGCGGGGTTTTTCCACATCAGACTATTTGGTATGGACAGAGTATTAACCTTGAAGAGGCTTATCTTGTCATTCTCTCTACATTTGGTCCACTGCATTTGCTTTTGCTTTCTTTTTGTTCTGTTCTTTGACGCTGCAGTTGTTGTATTATAGTTTACTTGCACTTTTTCACACACTTGAAATTCCATTTTGAATTTATTGGCTTAATTATTAGTGATAACAGGTTTTAGTCTTTCACGTTCTTTGACACAGATCATCATCCAGTCTTCTGTATTTTCTAGGTATCTTCGAAAACTGATTGTTGTGATTTTGTAAGAGAGTTCTATTTGAACTACTCCTCTACCTTCTTCACATCTGAACATTTACAGATGATCAACATCAACAGCCTTTGGATAATGCATGCGGTGGTAAGTGGGAAGCTTTCTCATGTTGCCATACATTCGCTAAATGTCAGCTATGGTCCAATTAAGGATGTTAATAATATATTGCACTACATTGACTGCCGTTTATGTTCGCTGATTCCTAGGTATTTATGGACTTATTTTAGATCCAGTGCTCTAATCTTGGAGACACACTGTAGATCTATTGAGTGTGTTTCGGTAATTATCCCTGTCATGGAAGTTACGTTTGGACATTTATCTAATCCGAAATCCATACCGACTTCATTACTAAAACATTTTAATGTATTCCGGATAAGCATTAACTCATTGTCGTTTTTGGAAAAGAGATCGTGTGAAATGGTGGTTAAAGACAGGCCGAACAGAACAGAATGGGCGACAGGGTATCTGCTTGAAAGATTACTCGTCGGATATTTAAAAACTTGGAAGTGGCAGTAGTTTTGTTGTTATTTAGATATAATATTATTTTCCACAGTTCCATGCGATATTTAAGGAAATTTACTACCACAGAGGAGACTTTGTAAATTTCTGAAGACTTAAGGATCCAACAGTGTGGCACACTATCAAGTTCTTTACAGTAATCTATCAACTTGTGCCGAGATCTTTACCTTTTTGCCTGCAATTTTACAGGATCATTTTATTTATTAGTAGTTGATCTTTGCAACCATATGAACTTCTTGGACATCCTTTATGTTCCAGGGGAACAATGTTGTTTTCATTGAGAAAAGAGTAAGTAACTTTCGTCAGGACAGACCTGATCAATTTATATGTGGTGGACAGTCATGTTACTGGCCTACAATTTTGGGGATCTTCGGTTTCATACGTTCTTCGTAGATGTGTAATAACTTCAGTGATCCATTCCGGAATTTCATTGGGGTTAATAATCAGCATTTTTATTGTGATTATTAATTAGCAATGTTTGCGCAAGAGTTTTATAAACTGATGTCAGTTGATAGAGCCAAAATTTGGTTACCTTTTCATTTCCTGGGGATTTCTATTTTGAGGATTTTGTTAGACCTTGCCTAACATTATTCTTGGTCATATTTTTCCATTCTTGCACAGGTTTATCCTTCATTTCATCTTGTTCTCCTTCGATCTATTCTGCATTGGGATTATATTCTTTTGAGTTGTTCCAAATATTCTCCAAAAATATTTGCACTTTAATAGATGATGGCTTCTTAATTTCTCTTTCTGCTTTTCAAATTTCCTCGTAAGACTTCTTGAGGTCTGTTTGAAACATCTTATTTTGTCGATAGAACCTACAACGTTGTTTATGTCATTATTATTATTATTATCATTATTATTATTTGTAATTTGAATAGTTGATTATGAATTACTTTATTCTTTAATATTATAATGTATTGACCTGAAATTACGCTAGTATGTGTCGTAGATTATTATTATTATATAGATTAAATAAGTGAGTGGATACTTTGCGCGGAGACCTGTTATATTTTACGTCTTTCTTCATATCCTTTCTTTTACGTTTGCTAACCATTCGGCTTTTCTATAGTATTCGCTACTGTATTGCCATATCCGAGTCTAAAATATTACTTTCGTGTTCGTCCAAGTTCTCAGTTATTCCTTATTATACAGCACTTTCGGTCTATGTACTCTCTTTTCTTCACTTGATTGTAGTCTTTACATTGACTATTTCAGTCATTCTGATTAGCTGGAACTTCTCTCGAGGTTTCTTTTACACTTTTTTAATGTGTCGAAACCCACGCTTTCAATCAGCTCTGTTCTATCGAATGAAGTCAGTAAAATTGCAGATCATAGATCAATAAATACGTATATACATATTTGATAAGCAGAGATTGACGGTCTCTTAAGAGAAAATATCTACCATTATTCCCCTGCAGTAGAATCAATTATAAAACCCCGTTCCTATCTCAGCTATCACAACCGTTTCTAAATGCTTTCCCATTTGCTTCTATTCATCGACTGACATCAGGGTGATTCGTTGTCATGGCTGCAAGTATTATATTTTTGATTACGAACGCGAAACTGCCAATCAGTTATTGAACTGGAATAATTATAATAATAATAATAATAATAATAATAATCATAATGATGATGATGATGACAATGATAATAATATCGTTATTATTATTATTGTTGTTGTTGTTGTTGTCCCCTCAGTTCTTTCTCTCTATTTCTGTCTACTTAGCTTGAGCTGTATGAAGACAAGATGAGTAAATACCTTCAGGGTATCCTGTCTTAGAATAGGGTTTAGCTATATGACGAACTATTACTACCGCAGTTTTACTGAGTGTCTCGCGTGTGTGCTTCGTATCAGACAAATATAAGCTTTGAGAATATTTATGTCGACATATAAAACAGAGATACAAATATTTGGTGTATACATATGAGGATCCTTATATTTGACTCAGATGGTGAAACATGCCCTGCACCAACAAGTTTATCACTCCAATAGTGTATTATCACCAACAGCGATAACAACTCAGCTGATGGCATTCAAATCAATACCAGTAAGGCTGACTGACCTCTCCGCATACCCAGCTAGATCAGGATAAATTGTAGATAGTGACTTCATTTAAATATATTTTCAGTCTGCTTTACTTCCCTTGCAAACTTTCAGACGTGTTTCAAAACTAAATATATCTTACTTGAATAAACTTTGGCAGGAGCTTGGGTTCAGTGTATTTCTGAATCATGACCTGGCACCGGATACCAAAGTGAAAGTCTATAAGGCTGAATATCTGTCCATAATCTTATACAACATTAAGATTTGAACTCTACCCAAAGCACAAATCAGGAAGCTAAATGCTCCATCTTAAGCGTGAGCTGCTGAATCAATCGAGTCAACCCGTCAAATACGCTGGCACAGGAATTAAACTTATAATTTCCTCTGCTACCAAATTGAAGAAACCTATGGTTTAATCTAATAAACTATTGTCATGCAGACTCCTACTAAGTTGAAATTGGTAGGGCAATAACTAAGCATTAATAAGGAAGGGTAAGACGAGATAAGCCAGACATGAACACAGCGGAATAAGAACAATCTAAACCGATGGATTAAATAAAGGTCTCAGTTCAAAATTCATTTACTGAATGCTCATTCGATACCGAGTTTTAATCTATATGCTTAATTACAGGAAGACTGCAGTGGTATATAAAGAATGGATAATTTGATCTTATTGGAATTAGTCAATGATGCAAACGAGTGTTGGAATTTATTTACAGATTAAGAAAGATACATTTTCAGCTAACGGGCATATGAAAGAGATTAGAAATTGAAGAATGACCATTTAAAAGAACAGAAAAATTGAAAGTTAATTAGTTTCCTCATTTGATTGATACGTTTCACTAGATTAGGAAGTCGATCGGTAATTTTATTGCACTACAAAACTAGTCCTCAAATTACAAATGCGACGGAGCCAAAGTTCATGCGCTAGATATATTATTAAGTTCTTCACGATGAGTCGATTACTCCAAAACCCAGCCTTAGATTATAGCAGGTTCTTGAATGAAGTGAAAGGCATTGAATTCTTGGAGCGGCTAGGGAGATAATTACGGAAAATATATTATTTCTCTGATTTCAATATAGAATGACTTAGTGAATAGAGATAAATTGTAGTTGATACTAAGAAGGGCTAAAGATTGATTGTTTGGAACAGCTGACGAGATATTCATCATCAGGAAAGGGTTCACCTTGAATATCATGCAACAGTCTAAATCATATTAGTATTATTCAAATAGATAGGCAGGTAGATATGAACAGAGAGACTCGTATAGATACACATATATAAGCAGATTGAGATAGATACATACATACATATATATGAAAAGGCTGATATATACATATATATGTATATATATATATATGTGTGTGTATATATATATATATGTATATATATATATATATATACATATATATATATATATATATATATATATATATATATATATATATATATATATATATATATATGGAGAGAGAGAGAGAGAGAGAGAGGGATGAGATGCTCACACTATTCAGGAAAGAGAAATAATCATTAAATATTTATTGGTAGTTGATTTTCCGGCTTTATCCAATTGGCTTTTTTTCTATTTGTTTTTGACAATGTCTTTTTCGTCATTTACTCGACTGCGTGCAAAATTTCATTCGTTCGTTCGATGATCGCTTCTGTGCTACTAATAGAGTTTGACAGCCACCAGATTTGCCCCGCAATAAATTCTCGCAGACAGTGTTTTCTGTTGCCTTCACTAGCGGATTTTTCTCATTATTTCCAAGAAGTTAGTCGATAAAACTATTATCAATTGATTACTTATTGATGCGTCATCTATTTTCATGTTACGCCGATTACATTTCGGCTAATTTACTTGCGATGTTGATGATGAGGGTGAGGAATAAAATTGATTCGCTGGTTTGTATAAAATGTCTAACCTAATTTAGACGGTGCCGCTGCAAGAGCCACTTTTTACCCTTAGGCTCGGGATTGTGGCTTTTCAATCATTATGATATTTCGTGTATTGGTCAACCGAAGAATTTCAAGTTAAAATATTGAAGATGAAAAAAAACATATTGTACAACATATAAGGCTTACATTTAATATGAGAGCAAAATAGAATTAGACAAGGCATAAGTGCTGATAAACAACGTTTAGTTAAACATTAGCTCACCATAAACCTCCTCTGTGTATATCTGTAGGATTTATTTTATTTTATTTTAGAGTGAATGCTGGGGTTTTAAATGACGTTAAAAAGGGTGATCTTATATTCTGTCAAAAAAAATGAGATTAAATATTTCATAAAATACCGTAATACAAATATTGGATATTTTAGTTAAGTTTTAAATAAGAATTATTGCTCCTCTAACGATTAGCATGTAATTTTGGTTTAAAAGTTATAATTACAAAATGAAAATAATAATTTATTCTATTTACATTGTTCGGACTGTTGAATTAATCTTTATTGTCATATTCACGACGTTTCCGCCATTCTTTGGGTGATATGAGTTTGAATTTCATCCAACGGGGTAGATTTTTCTAGTTCCACTTGCCATGCCACTTGCGGATATCGAATTTTCAATTACTTCGCTTTAGTAACTAAACAATCCTATTTTTTATTCACCAACTGCTATGGCAACTGACAACTCTTTGGGTCAAGTCACTGGATTATTTCAACCAATGCATTTATCCACTGTGTATGTCACCTGAAGAAAACCGTCGTGAATATGACAAAGATTAGGATAACTGTCCGAACAATGTAAATACTGAAAATAGTTACAATACGTCATTTCAGAAATATAGACAGATATTGAAAATAATATTTTACATTAATTTGCTTTCTAAAATCTAATGATTGGACATGTATAAGCCGACCATTTGCGATTACATAAGATAAAGTCCAAATCAAGTACTTTTATCTTAAATTGAAATTAGATTTAAATTGAATAATCTACTTTAGTATAAGCCTTTGATTGATTTAGTGTGAAAAGGTAGAAGTTGAGCATGTAAAGGTTGTATTATTTATTAATCCGCCTCATTAGTTTAATTGAATAAAAGGAAATATTGAAATAGTCTTCTTTATCATACACGTTTGAAAGTGACTCACAAAATATTTTATTAGTAAAACGAACAATAGTACTTTGAGACATATACTCTAAATTGCGTACGGGTTCGCCATCTGCTTGACACCGTCCGGTTAGGAGAGGGCAAAACCTCGACAATTTACACATTATCAAAGAATAATTCATTTATATAATCAAATTTATTTATATGGAAAAATCCTTTCAGCTTGCACCCTTTCTTTTTCAGATGTATACAGCATTTGATCGACTATTCCATCTTATTTTTATCAAACTCTTATTCCAAATGAGCAGCACTAGAAGGTTAGTAGATAGGGAAGAACATAGAAAAACCTCAAATAATTATATAACGTTTCCATTGAGCTCACATTTACGGAGAGGGCAAACAATCAGGAAATATGCGCCCAATATGGTATTAATTTCAAGCATCTAATCTAATTTGCATGCGCCATATTTCTTGTAGGCATAATGTATAACAAAAACTATTTGTGATTCAATCATCTTCGCAAAGTAAAGTATTTAAGTACAATTAAAAATATTGCGATTTCATAAATGTTACCGAGGGGAATCTAGTTTTCTCCTTCCCTATTCACTCTCCGTATATGTGAGGTGCTTGTATACATTCAATAATAGCTATCTACCTATCTATCTGCATATATGTATACCTGCATATATATATATATATATATATATATATATATATATATATATATATATATAAAAGTGAACATAGAAGTCAACACTTAAAGACGACAGTCTGTTTCATGCTAGCAGTGTTGACTTCTATGTTCACTTTTATATTTACACACGCTCTATCTCTGATATTGATCACTTATCCCATAAATAGAGCAGAACTTAAGACTATATTTCTTCATACACACACACACATACACACACACACACACATATATATATATATATATATATACATATATATATATATATATATATATAATACTAGGTATTAATACTAGCATTTAATATGCATAAAAGTAAATTATTTAGAGCATATTAAATTTAATTGAATTTCTGTCAATAAAATTGCTCAATATTAGACTACAGACAGAAATATTATATTAACGTTCAATATTTATCGAAGTTCGGCTTATTGTTCAGAAATCTTTCTATCATTCAATCATGGTATAATGGGTAGGATAATGACAGAGGAAAATATTTACACATTAGGGCGTCGTCCTTTTCACATTTTCCCCTCAAATTAAAAAAGTAGTTGTACTTCATAATAAAAGAAAATCTTCTCTGAAAATTAAAAAAATGCACATAGCTAAATTAAAAACACTGAATTTCAACGAACGAACGAAAGAAACAAATAATCACATAATGATAGTTTAAATCTAAAAAGTTGACACCTTGGCTCACATTTGAAGATTTGGTTGTGCAAACACAATATTTATGCGTGTTTCTGTATTTTTACGTGTTCATACTTAGTAGTGAGGTAATAGCCGGCATGGCTTCATCGCTAGCCTTTTCGAAGTCGGATAAACTGTACTGGGAATAACTCCTGTTTATGGTCAGCCATTACACTTTCAATATGTTTCGAATATTCAGTATTTCATAGAAGCCTTCACGACATCCCAGTATTAATCAATTGGACTTAGAAATTATTAATTTCTTTTTATTTGAATTTAAATTATTTTTATTTGATTTTCAGCTATTTTTTAAATTTGAGAAAAAGGATGTAGATGGTTAATAATAATAATAATAATAATAATAATAATAATAATAATAATAATAATAATAATAAAGACCTAACCTCAATCCAAACATGCTTGCTAATGTCCGTAGGGAAATTATGCGAAACAACAGACTCTCAAAGGCAGAAATAGATAGGATAAAATTAGATGTAAGACAAAATACTATGACCTATCACTCAACTGTAATGAGATGAATGTAGAAATAAGTAATGTGACAGAGGATGAGGTAAAAACTAAAACAAATGAAATACGAAATAACCTCCCAGGAAATAAAATCGAAGAATCTACCTTAAACACAACCTGCAGTTGTCCAGACCATATCACTGAAGATGTCTCCAGGTACATTAAGTTAGAATTCCTTGAAAACCACAAATCTGAAATCACCGAAGCGAAAATCTACGTCATCCAAGTACTCAGCAGAGTAATTTTCATACAATTGTCAGACAGAGACCAGGTACCCAAAATCCATATGACGAATTCCAACAAGCATATTGGGACAATATACAACGCTGCTCTGGAAACACTGTTAATAGATAAACCACCGGGAAACATCACTGAAGTTAACAACGTCATATACGCAACAGCTTTAGCAGCTACTCGGAAGCTTGGGATCAAGACAATAAATAAAATTAACAGACATAGGGAGCCATCTTGGAAGGCAAAACTGATACGAGAAATGAAACAAATCAAATGTGAGCCTTCTATATTAGATGAGCTCACCAGAAACCCTAATATGTCCACGCGCAGGTGCAAAAAGTTCAAACGGAAATATAAAATTAAATCCCTACTTGACATTCCATCAATCAATGAAATGCTGAAGCAGGAACTTCACCTAAAGGCACAGAGAACAAGACGATACGAAAAACGTTGTAGGTTCTATCGCCAAAATAAAATATTCCAAACAGACCTTAAGAAATTTTACAGGGAAATTGGAAAAACACTTATACATGTCGAAAGGCCACCATCGATTGATAATGTACAGACATTTTGGGAAAATATTTGGAGTAGCCCAAAGGAATATAACACAAATGCAGAATGGATCCGATGTGAAGAAGAACGAATGCTGGATACACCTCTGCAAGAATGTGAATATATATCCACAGATGATGTTAGGAAAGCTCTAAGGAAATCCCAAAAATGGAAATCCCCAGGAAATGACAAGGTGCCCAATTTCTGGCTTTATCATCTCTCATCTATCCATAAATTCCTTTCAAAAAATTATCAACGCTTGTAAATAATCCCAATAAAATCCCGGAATGGATTACTGAATGTATTACATACCTCCTGCCAAAAACAAGTGAAACAGACGGCCCGAACAATTATAAGCCAATAACATGTCTCTCCACAACGTATAAGTTGATCATGTTTGTCCTGACGAAAGCGTACTTATTCGTTTTTCGAAAAAAACAACATTCTTCCTCTGGAACAGAAGGGATGCAGGAGAGGTTCATATGTCTGCAACGATCAACTACTGATAAATAAAATGATCCTGGAAAATTGCAGGAGACGTCGTAGAAAACTTAGCGCAGCGTAGATTGATTATCGTATAGACTTTGATAGTGTTCTACATTCTTGGATCCTTAAGACTTTGGAAATGTATAAAGTCTCACCTGCGGTATTAAATTTCCTTAAGCACAGCATTGGAATGTGGAACACCAAACTATACCTTAATCACAACAGAGGCACTGCCATATCCAACCGACTAAATATCCGACGTGGAATATTTCAAGGAGACTCTCTGTCACCCCTTCTGTTTTGTTTGTCCTTAACCCCCCTTACGCATGAACTGAACATCAGTAGCTATGTTTACAAACTAAATAAGAAAATATTCAATCAGCTACTCTACATGGATGATCTCAAACTTTTTGACAAAGACGACAATATTGTAAAATATTTCAGTGACGGCAATAGGTATGGATTTCGGATTAGATAAATGTGCAAATGTAACATTCAAGAAAGGGAGAAATACAGAAACACCCTTAATAGATTTAGATTTTGTCACAAAGATTAGGGAACTGGAACATGATGAAGTCTATAAGTACCTAGGAATTAGAGAAGGAGATGTCATACAACACCCTCAAATGAAGGAGAAGGTAAGAAAGAAGTACTACAGGCGTCTACGTCTAGTACTAAATACCGAGCTAAACTCACAAAACAGAATATCAGCCATAAACACCTTGGCTGTCCCTGAGGTGCAATACAGCTTTAATGTCCTTAACTGGACGATAGCTGAAATTAAGAGAATGGACGGCAAAACGAGAAAGCTTCTCACTTGCTACCGCATGCATCATCCCAAAGCTGATGTTGATCGCCTGTATTTGCCCAGGTCCGAAGGAGGCAAAGGATTATTTCTACTAGAACTGTCCTATAACAATTGGCCTCCAAAGATACTTGGAAACGACAGAACACTGGATGATGGTATGTGTCAAATAACATGAAGGTAGTAAGCGTCTTTACTCCGTAATAAAGGAAGCCAACAAATTCAAAATGGAGTTTCAAATGGGCGCAGAAATACGAGTAAAGTACAATACACCGGCTGAATATGCAAAATACTTAAAAAAGAGAGCAAAGACAAATGCAACCAACCAGATACAGAAACAATGGCAAGATAAACCGCTTCATGGCCAATACTCTGCCCGTACTAAACAAGCTGATGTAGACAAAAACCGTACCCATCAGTGGCTACGTTGTGCATGGTTGAAAGCTGAAACTGATGGTTTTATCCTTGCTGCACAGGACCAATGCTTGTTAACTAGAAATTATCAAGCACATATAATAAAATACTGTGTTATCCCAAAATGCAGATTCTGTGATAAATATCCAGAAACAATTGATGATCTTGTATCAGGTTGCACGATATTGGCACCCACTGGGTATAAAACCCGGCATGACAGATTGGACTAATATCTGCACTGGAAAATATGCAACTACTACGGGAAGAAAACTGAAAGAAACTGGTATAAAAACCACCCTGACCCGGTTACGGAGATAGGACCTGTTACAATTCTATGGGACTACACAATACACACTGACAGAACAATCAAAACCAACCTCCCAGACATTGTTATTAGAGACCACAAACAAAAAAAGTGCCTCGTTATTGATATGGCAGTCCCTGCAGACTGCAATGTATCTTTGAAGATATTCAAAATACAATGACCTTGAAATAGAAATCTAAAAAATGTGGTACATGGGAACATCAACGATCCCTGTTGTAGTTGGAGCCCTAGGATTGGTTGGAAAAGATTCCATTAGACTAATTGAAGGGATTCCTGGAAGTCCATGCCTCAAAGAGATACAAAAGATTGTTCTCACAAGTAAAGCCCACACTTTACGAAGGGCTTTATCTGTGTAATTTTTTTTTTTGTCAGTGGAAAGTGTCATGATGCCATTCTAACCTTAAGTCTCTGGGCGGGAGCTTGAAATAAATGTGTAAACGCCAGAAATCAAAGGAAATAAAAATAATTATAAAAATAATAAGATGTAATTTCAAGTAGATGAAGTGCAAATAAAGCAGAACGCACCTGTTGCAGCGTCAAATAACCTAAAAAAGAAAGCAAAAACAAATGCAATGTACCAAATATATAAACGTTGCTCAATACTCTTCCCGTACCAAATATGGTGATGTACTCAAACCCTGTGCCCATCAGTCGTGATGTAGTGCAGGTTTAAAATGATGATATTTAGAAATCTATCAAAATCCAAAAATCTTAAATAGAAATTTCAAAAATGTGGCTCATGTTGAAATCAGAAATTTTGGGGCCATCGGCTTGATTGGGAATAGTTGAAGAAATACAAAAAGTGTTCTCACAAGTTCATCTTACAACTTACGTAGGGCTCTGTCGATGTAAAATATATGATCTTTGTCATGATGCCATTTCTCACCTTAGGTCTCTGGTTGGGAACCGGAAGGAAATGAGTAGACAATAGAAATCAAAATGAGATAATAATAATAATAATAATAATAATAATAATAATAATAATAATAATAATAATAATAATAATAATAATAAAAACTCAATTCATCAATTATGGATGTACAAAGTTTGAGAATTGATTTAAACAGTGTCAGTGAGTTTGACGGTTATGCGAGATATGCTAATTAAATACTGCAATCTGATTCAACTTTTATACATTGAAAATGTGTAGATTACAAAATAGTTCCTTTATGTATTTATATTTAGGTAATCAATTTTAAATCTTTTGGCAGATCTTTATTTGTAATTAATAGATTTTTTTTTTTTGCAGAGAGCAACATTTATATTTCTCATCCCAGTGTGTAACTAGAATAAATGGTAAATCTAAATAAAATACAACCAAATTAAGAACAAATAAAAATAGTATAAATTATTTTACGAATAATGAAATTTGAGACGCTACTTCAGTCTCTTTCAATATCATTGGCCAAAATAATTCTTCTTGTTTATCATTGGATACAACTTAGAACCTTTTGATTTTAACTAATTGCATTCAAAATGGTCGCTTTATATTGTATACTGAAATCTCTCATCACTGTGTATTAAAAAAATGATGGAATTCTGACACCTTCATGGTAGAACAATTTAAACATCTAATATTTCATTTTAAGAAAAAACAATAGTAACTCAAAGGCAAAATTTAAGTTCGTAGAGAAGGTAGTGTCAAGGATTGAACGCGTGTCAAAAGAGGTTTTCAAAGTTTCCAGACAGAAACTTCAAGCTGAATATTTATCTAGAATCTGAGATCACAACTGAACTTGATGAAAGCATTACTTAAATATGATCAACCTTATAAGATGTAGCCGTTATTCAAAAGGTGTCAAATATTTAAATCAAATGTTGAACATCATCTGCATTAGTTGATTTTCTTAGTCGCAAGGTGTTAAGATATTTAACGGTTGTGGCAGGCGTTGAAAAGTAGATATTCTGCAAGAATTTAGAAGTCAAAAACTGCTGTCAGTCAAACGAACCGTAAATAACCGTAGCATCGTCATCATCCCAAGAAAGTGATACCATGGACATATTGAGATTTTAAGAGAGGTCTCGTTTATGAGATAAAAATGACTGATTACAAGTAATACGCGCAGGGAGATCAACAAAAAGCAGCAACCGGGGAAAATCAGATGAATTAACAGGAAATGCGCAATATTCAAGCAGGAAAATGCACCTCTGATGTGCGTTTCTTTGGTGATCAGTTCAAATTTGTTACAGATGGATCAAAAAGTTCGACTCATCGAGAGTGTTGCAAATTTTATTACTGCTATTACAGATAATGATAAAAATTTCAATTCTTTGGAAAACTGCAAATGACACCTACCTGACTTCTTTAATCAGAAATAGATAAAGAATCAATAATGGATAAAATTATAAAGTTGCCTGAAAGATTTCAGAAGATAATGGAACAAAGCAGTAAATATTTTTTTCAATAAATAATTAAAGTAAAATAATGAGACACTTTAATTTTTCCGTTACTCCATATTCCATTCTGTTCATATATTTTTCTCCTCATACCCATCTATCTATCTATCTATCTATCTATGTGCGCACAAAAATATTGCTGTATGACTTATAATTTTTATGTGTTCCTTATAACCTTCATTAGCTACTTAATACGTAGATAATTAGTACAGCTCATTGATTAGTTCCGTTCATGGCTTCGCATTCTGAACAAGTCAGCTATTTAAATTCTTAGAATAACTTAACCAAAGCAGCATAAAATTTTATTTTATTTCACTGCAAATTTCCGCCATTTTGGAGAATTTCACAATAGTAGAAATAAATAAAATCATAAACTTTTCTAAAGAACTTATTCAATAGAAGATAAAATTTCTTCTTCCTTCACCTCGTCTCTCTCTCTCTATCTCTCTCTCTCTCTCTCTCTCTCTATCTATCTATATATATATATACATATATATATGTGTGTGTGTGTGTGTGTGAGAGAGAGAGAGAGAGAGTACGTGTGTGTATGTCAATGCATGTGTGCGTGTATGTGTGTGATAGTGTTTCCAAATTTGTGTATATGTGTGTGCGTGCGGGCGTGTGTGTATGTGTGTGTGTTATCAACGTTTCCAACTGGCGGCGCATTTCTAGATCCTTCGATAGTGAAACTCAGCCATATTGCTTTGGCGAACTGTACAGCTGTGAAGATGTCGTCACGTCTGCGTGACGAAAAACTCAAAAGAGTTATTTTCCGTGATACACAAAACTTTCTGTCTTTCGTTTATTCTTTTTGCCAAGTTTTTTGTCGGGGAAGAAAAGAAAAAAACACCGGGTAAAACACACAAGCATAACCTACATTTGAAAGAAGGTGATTTTTAGTTTATTACGTCATTTTTCCCTCTGAAGATTCAATAATGGCTTATTTCTGCGTCTAATTTATTTTTTAAATTCCCTCCTGATTTTCTCTTTCGATTTTTCATCATTTAAACATTTCTTTTCTTAGGAGTCCTAATAAACACACTGACAAACAATCACACACATATTTATTTTATACTATTATTCAATTAATATAAGTCTCAAGAGTCACTGAAGGTAGAAGCTTACTGAATGATGGTGTTTGAAGTGCGTAAATGGTGAAAGTAAAGAGCGTAGACTATTAGTAAATGTAGTATAGATTGATTTGAAGAGATTAAATTCATAGTCCGAATGGAAATTTCTATAATTCCAAAGATAATAATTTATTTCAGTTTTTTCTGTCATTATATTCTTAGAGTGACAGATGTTTACACGCACTGAGTTAATATTTTATCGTATGACATTCACACAATATTCTCCTCACAATAAGCTCCGCCGATTTTCTTACATTTATTTTTTAAGCTGTTTTTCTCACTCACGTTTTTTCTGTTGCCTTATTTTCTATTTGACTGAAATCAATGCTTTATCTAATTCCAACTCTTTGATTTTAAACCTATAGTTTATGTCATTTTTTAACTTGGGTGACCATGTCTGACCAATCTTGAATGTTTAGGTTGATATCTTGAGATTTTGCTTTAATAGAACAACGAACCATCGCTAAAGATGCAGGTAAAATGGTCGGCTAACTGTTTCGGTAAGTAGCTGACGCTTCATGCTATCCACTCTCTTTACAAGAGCGAGATCAGGCCGAAAATAGAGTACTATCGTCATATTTAGGAGGAAGCTGTGCAGTCCCGACTTTCAAGTCTTGACAGAGTTCAAAAGCGTCTCCGAGTGTTTGTGAGTGACGAATTATTACCCACCCTCCAACCTCCCAATCATAGGCGGGGTGTAGCGAGTTTCTCAGTGTTCTATCACTACATTCCTTGATTAAGACCCACCATCGCACTTACACTGTAGCAACCCACCCATATTACCGCGGTATTCCATCGATGAAAAGTAAGTTCCACTTGAACAGCTTCTTCCTGCGAACAACTGCACTGTGGAACTGATTCGTAAGAAGATGTTTCTCCAATCACTACGATATTAACATGTTCAAATGTAGTGTTAACCGTTGTCTAACTCTCCTACCGTATAAACTACTCTCAACGAAATCAATTAAAACAAATTAAAATCTAATTTCTAAAATGATATAGTCAAAGTGAAATTTGTATGCCGGTTTTTCTCTCCTTAATGTAGACTTTATTGAAATAATAATTATACACAAATATATATTTAATTATATATATATATATATATATATATATATATATATATAAGTTAAGAAAAATTTGGTAATCCGTATAGGTAGTCCCAAGGAGGATGAAATCCTGAGAGGTCAATGTAAATTCAAAGCTAATAATTTAAAGAAAAACAGACCACTTTAAGTGGTCTGTTTTTCTTTAAATTTTTCTTTAAATACATATATATATATATATATATATATATATATATATATATATATATATATATATATATTTATAAATGTAAATGACAATAGGAGACGCGTTTCCTCCGATGTGGACTATTTCAAGGCAAAAACGAAATGAATTTATTAAACAAAGTAAATAATAATAACAAAACAAAATGTCCTTAGCAAACTGGAAGAATTTAGAGAACACTGTTTTCATACTGTTAACTGAAAATTACGTCAATTATTATCAATTATTAAGTTTATTTTAGTGTGTGCCTGCGCATGGTTTCCGGCGTGGAACAATAGCAAGAAATTGAATGTTTTTAGCAATTTCGATTATAGTTCGTTTCCGACACTTGCTTATTTTTGTCACCCTAAAGAAAACTCTTAAAAAGAAAAGCAACTTCAAAAATGTACGAGTTGAAAATAAAAATCATTTCTCTTAGGTTTTTGATGACGGTCCAACGTTAAATAAATTTTGTGTTGTGCTAATCTCACAAACGAATATTAATATTCATAATACAAGATTTACAAAGGATCGAATGATTGTGACTGGCACAGATGAAAAAAAAACACGCAAAAATCTCATCCGCCAAACAGTTCTCGTCTTTTAGTGTTTCATTGGTCATGAGTGAAAGAAATTGTATTAAATATTGGCCTCTGAGCAAATCTAATCAAAATGTTTGATGACGTAACGGAATTGGCGAGTCGTGTTCGAATATTAAATAAGACCGCTTCTAACAACTTTTTACTAAAGATTTTTTGGAAAGACGAGAATCCACTTTTCGCTGAATAGGAAAAACCACTCTCCCATAAGAGCCTTATTTATCCAGGTAACAGCAGCAGTTGCAGTAGCAGCAACATTCTGTTTTCCCTTTAGCCAACCTTGACCAAGGCAAATCAGACAAAACCAAAAATGGAAGATAACTGGTGAAAATGACATCAATGTGGCCATAGATAATTTTGTGGGGACGACATTCAATCTGCTCATGAAAAGCAAGTTAGTGTGGGGATTGGATGAGGGACGATTGTTATCTTGCTGAAAAGAGGAGGTATTAGTCAGGGAATGTTTCGACAAGAGAAGTGAAGTTGAGAAATAGAGGAAGAACTGGCCAGTCTAAATAAATAGCTCAATAGAGAGAGGGGGAGAGTAGCTCAATAATGAGAGGGAGGGAGAGTAGCTCAATGAAGAGTGGTGGACGGAGAGGTTGACATAATGGAGCGAGAAGATTAAAGATCACGTGACACGCACCTTCCAATCTGTAATTTTTCCGGACATTGAATCAGCGATTTATTGAATGCAATGCAAGTCTTAATGGAGCAAGGAGTTAAAGAGAGGAAACTGATCGAGAGATGAATTGTCCTTCTTTTTTTATGAAGGGACATGAATCTCTGTAATCCGTTCAGTCCTTACACCAGATGCCACATACCATTGAGACCCCGTCAATGGCGATTTCAACCTGCCTAGAGGAGGTTGGGAAGACACGAGGACACCTGAGATCATTTGAGCCACAGCTCTGACAAATAAACACCACTAACATTAAAATATAATAATAAAAATAAAAATAGGTGAGCCTAATATTTATAGAGTCCATACTCGTTCTGTATTTTTATGGCTTTAGTAGCATTTAGTTTTGTGGATATTAAAAACAATTTAATTAAAATTTAATTAAACTTCAAGTACAGATACAAATATGTAGAGGTTATGGCAAAGGCCTCTGAATGATCGAATTTATTTCGTGTTGGGGATTTAGTCACTAAACAATGTTCTAGCAGAACTTAAATGAAGAGCGACCAAATGAAGTCATTTCTTGAGAATATTCAATCTTTTTTTTCATTTCAACACAGGCAAAATAATAAAGCCACTAATGTGCAAGGGTTTACCGAGAGTGAAAAAATATGAGAAAACTTTATTAAGGAAAGAAAACTATAAATGAACAGGAATTAAAAAGACAGAAAAAAAAACATTGACTGAAAAACCAAAAGCCGGAGGAAAGATTCCCAAAAAGAGAAGTCTGTGAGTAGAAGCTGTTAGCATAACTTGCTGCCGATTTAATACAGCGATTAAATTCGTATTGTCTAAGTTCCATTGAGGAAAGTTCGTCGGAACAATTGGCATGAAATTATTTATAGAAAAGGCACAGGGTACCTACGTTACGGCAATGGGATAAAGGGTGAAGACGAGATGCCAGCTCAAGACCAATAACATTTGATATTGTTCCTTGTATGTTGTCAAGAATCAAAATACATAACAGAAACACAAGATCAGATGTAGCAGCAATATTCAATGCATGAGCGAATTGTATACTTGTAAATTTAGAAGAAAGACTCTGGCGAGGAAGACTCTCTAGCAGAACACTGTGAATCAAATTTCCGAGCAGCAGACTTAGAAATTGATTCAATATAATCTTTCCAGTTCATTTCAGCGAAAAACTTTAGGTCTAGAGTCAATCACCTGGAAGTTAACATCAGTGAGGCTGATGAAAGGCAAAGAAGTTTCTCTTAGGCGATTAAAAGAAGATAGTTTCGTTTTGTAGGAGTTAAAATTAGCAAGCCATTCCTTGCCCCAGTTAACAATATTGTCTAGGTCATTTTTTATACGTACTGAGAATCTGAAATTACTGAATCGATCAAACCTACTATTAAGACACAAGTAAATTGGTAGCAAGTTGAGAATTAATGACATCAGGAAATTAGAATACATCCCTGGTGGGATACCTGCATTAATACAAATCTATCTATAGTAGAGTGTCTGTTAAAGACAAACCCACATTTCACGGTATAATAATAAAAGGCGAATAAGCTAAAAAAATACGCCCAGAAATACTATAACCATTCAACTTGTGAAGATATGCACACCAAACCCAGCCTTTGAGATATCTAAAGCAATAGCCCGAGATTCAGAATTCTAATCTAAAGCTTGATATAATATTTCAGAAATAATTATTAATATATCATCAGTTGAGACAGAGAATCTTAAAGAAGACCTCGTAAGATGAGATGCTTAACCAATTTAAATTTGATTTTAAAAAATACTATAGACTTTATAGTACTTTATACTATAGACTTTATAGTACTTTGCTAAAATATAGGAGATTAATAGGCCAGTCGTTCGAAGGGTCAGACTGTTCGTCTGAGGTCTTAAAGACTGAAACTACATAAGTAGATTTCTCACAGACAGGAGAGAAAAAATAGTAAGAACTCTATTGTCGAGTTTAGATAGAACTGGAGCCAGTTCAGGGGTATATTTCTTAAGGACTATAGCAAAGATACAATCAATTCCACATGCTTTTGGGGGTTCTAGTTTAGAGACGATAGCAAAAATCATGAACTGAGTTATATGCAATAGAAACTCGAAATGAAAGTTCAGGCAAATATGTTCCACATGAATCCCAAGTAGAATTTGAAGAGAAACAGAAAATATATACACACCTCAGTATATGTCTATATTTCTTAGATGAGGTATTATGTATATTATTCGGACTATTGTCCTCATCTTTGTCGCCATATTTATTACGTTTCGGCAATTGTACGATCCGGCCTTCTTCAGGTGGTTGGAATGTTGAACTGAACCCTCAAGGACACATGGCACAGTGGATAAAGGCTTTGGTTAGATCCAGTGACAGGACCCAAAGAGTGTGAGTTCAATACCCGGTTAAGGCAGTGGAGAACTTTCAGATGGAAAATTAACAGGAGACAACTGATAACTAACATCCATTAAACATGGCACGTGGAACTAGAACAGTCTACCCCAGTGAGCGAAATAAAGGGTTCAGTTCAATATTCCAACCACCTGAAGAAGGCCGGAGCTTACAAAGGCCGAAACGTTGTAATAAATATGGCGACAAAGATGAGGACGATAGTCCGAATAATATAAACACCTCAGATTGAACGAAGAAAGGCGGAATAGGAGACTTACTGTTTTTTTAACACTCCTTGTGTTCACGAAAATCAAAGTTGTTAGTGATTATACGTTGCCTCATTCAGTCAGCAAACAAAGACTTAGTCTCTCTGAGGATACGTTTACAATTATTACTAGCAGACACAAAGAGGTGTCTATTGTGATCGGAACTATCGCGCTGGTACAGACGGAAAAGTTATTCCTATGCGTTCTCGTGACCGAACAGGTATGTGTGAACCAAAATGATTATGGTTTCACCTGGTATTTCACAGACGGTACAAAAGCATCGATTCTGTCTCTAACCGAAAAAGAAACTTATGTGTCACAATTATTAGTAGGAACATTATGGATATCAATTCAAGGATTGTCTCGAAGAAAGTCACGACATTTATCACTGGCATACTGGTAACAGAAAGAGGTCTTGTGAATTTCCTTTCTAATGAACGCCTCAAAAGAAATATTAACAGATACTACAGCGCAATCCGATTTTCCAAGAGGACGGAATCGTGATATCCGACAAGAACTCGAAGAGAAGGTGAGAAAGAAATGTAGTAAACATGTTGACTAGCATGATTATGCAAACAAGGAGGGAAATCCACTGTTTGATTGAGAAATAAAACAATACAAAAATTAAGTTCTCAATACGGATAAGACGATTGACATTAGACTGATTAAGCCATTTAACGAAATGAGCATTAAAACCATCAAGCACAAAAATGTTCTCAGTTTATCGTAGAGAGAGAGAGAGGGGGAGAGAGAGAGAGAGATTTCTATATTGTTTGACATTTTGTATATGTTAAGGTCCTGAGAAGAAGAACAGCGGTAAATGAAAAAGTGTTATCTAACAGAGTACAATAACGAAAGTCGAAAGCACACAAAAGAATCACCTGAGGTTCAACAGACAATTCCGTTGCCACGGGAAGATTTTCCCGTATGTAAATGCCATAAGCATGCGCATGTATCCTAGAATCTTTTCGACAAATCCTGGGACAGATAAGTCATTGGTAGCGATAGAAGAATTTTAATTAGTTTCGTAATGTGCTAAGAGACCTGGAGAATGATTCAAAAGAAACAATTCTACCCTACAGAACTTGGAATGAATACCACGAATATTGGCTAAAGAAAAAAACATTCACCGACTGCCACTGTCATATGAATGTCATGTTTTAATGAGAAAAATGTCAAAATAATTATCGCTATCCATCGTCTATGGATACATAAAAACTGGGCAGAAGTTGGCTAAAACTAGTAATTTTACAAGCGTAGCTTAGATGTGGCACAAGGCTGAAAGTATGGGGCACCAAGTGAGGATCAAACTTTCTACTCTGTCGTACTTGTTCTAGCAAGACACACTTGCTAACCATTACACCGCATCGAGGTGCCCAACAATTGGCTAAAACTAAAGCATAATGCAGCCTCAGAGTTGTCCACCGGAGAGACCTGTCTATTCGTGACATGGCACTGCAAATACACCGATATTATGCAACTGTTGATCAGAGAATAGCTCCCTAAGAATTCTTGCCCCTTACTACTAGTCGGATGCAACAACCAGAAAATTGGTAACCCGGTCGTCTCACAATGAAAAGTTGCAGCAACTGATTAGTCTGCTCTCCATACAGTTAAGACAGTTGCATCCTTATGTCAAGGGAAGAGATGAGCCTGTAAAACAAATTCATAAAAGGAAAAACAAAATGATAAAGCTCTATTCCTGTTCAATCAAAAGGAAAGGAATAAAAAAAATTAGAATTTAAATGTAAAATCATACACACACTCCCACATGCACGCACGCACACACACTCACATATTATACACTGGACTTGAAAATAAAGATTTTGCCATCAAATGGACCACTTATTCAATTATAATAATTTCTATTTAAATGAATATTTAAAAATATCACGGGAGATAGACTATGTACTGAACATAGGCATATCAAGTGTTAAAAATTATTTTCGCCAGGTGGGTTTTATTAGTCAGTTCGATAACTGGCTTCCATGGTTGGCTTAAAAGAAAACATCCGTTGGAATGTATTTCAATATGGGATTCACGATGTAAAGTATAATAATAATTTGGAATCTTACACAAATTTTGACAGCAGTTCGAGAGTGGACACTTAAAAAAATCCTGGAATTCAAAAGCTCATACGATAAGCAAAATGATCCAACAATAACGTTAATAAAGTGAGAAAATGATGCGAGATAAGTGAGGTTGAGAAAAGAATGTTTCGGATATGAATTGCTCCCAAATAGACAAATTAAAAATAGCAATCGAAAAGAATCCAGATTTGGTTGAAGGAAAAGCCTTATATTTCGTCAGGTTAACAACAGATTTTATTTGGTGATACGGAAAATTTTGTTACTGCTTGCCAGGCATTTCCTACTTCATTCACTAAATATTACAACTTCTGTTTAACATTTACTCTAGTCTTAACAGGACAAGTTTAGTGAAAGGAACGTTGGAAAAAGAAGCTGAAGCAATTATTTGCTGAGAAAGATAAATAGTTTGATAAAGAGAAAATTGAGCAAATCCCAGGAGAAACGATCGTAGAACAAAACGATAAATAGGCTGTCTAATAATGATTGTTACGAAAATAAAATAAAAATAAATAAAGCAAGAAAAACGGTTGGCCTCTCAGTTTATATTTATATATATATATATATATATATATATATATATATATATATATATATATATATATATATATATATATTTCAATCATTATCTTTAAACAAACTTAACGACATCTGATGATTTTCAGATTTACTCAATTTGTTATTGCTCCTGAAAAAATATTCTTTAAGAAATGTTTGTGAAATATATTAATTTACTTTATTTCGGGGAAAATCGTGGCCGAATCTAAGATGTACTTTCAACTTTATCTGTATTTCAATATTAATCTAAAAAATGTGCAGTGTAAACTAAAACGTAATGGATGAGGTTCAAGCACAATCGACGAACGTTTTCAGAAGGTTCGTTTGGATATTTACATTGTTCGGACTGTTGTCTATATCTCAGTAATATAGACAGATGTTAAAGGTTCGTTTGATTTTATGAAAACGAACGCTACGGGCGAAATAATAAGTTGAAAACAGATGAAGAAGAGGAACATTTGAGCGAAGATATGGCATAAATAAATGTGAACTTGTAGAAATGTCAGAGCTGATTCTGTCAATTCGTGTGAATGCCTGCTGGAAAAGGAAACATGTTTCCTCGACAAGGTCGATCGTGGATTTTTCTGCATATTAACGCAGACCATCTTGTAATTCTGATAATCATGGAACTAAAATCATAGGTTCTTTCTTCTGATTTTTATTCCCCAAAATTGTCAGCATCAGACAATCGCTTGTTTTGCCCGTTGCAACCTTGCTCGTCTGAGCAGCGCTTTTGATAAATGCAGAATATTGCAAAATGAATCGATTTAAAATTTTGAAAAATTACAACAACAAATACAGAAAGTGAAACGTGAACAGTGACGATAATGATGATGATATTAATAATGATACTAATTGTCAACTTGAACTCAGATAAATATTTATTGGAGCCTCTTCGGGGAATCGGGAATTCTTCGACCTTGATTGTGGCATATCAATGATGTGATGTTTTATTAATATATTTTTCGATGAGAGAAAAGTTTCTTTATTCTCTCACAATGCACAATAATGCGTAATGTTTATGACTGGCAAAAAGAAAAGAACAGCATAAGTCCAAGATATATCCAATTCTCTTAATTGCAATTTAGATAATCGCTTGAGATCTCCATAAGAAAGTAGATGAATGTGCAGAAATGAAAGTGTCTGTACTCCACCATCCTCAAGCTACCAGGTTGGCATGCCAGCGACGATACGTTATTAATAACGATAATTGAAGTTAGTGATAATTAGTATTTGCTAATTATTCTTATATTTATTTGCAAGGGACGGAATGAAAGCAATGAAATCAGACATGGATGATCATGTATAAAGGGAAACGTGTAGTCAACAACCCCTGTAGAATGAAGTAAAAATACTAACAAGAGAACACTTGGAAGAACAGAGGTTTCAAAGAATCAGTGCATGTTTTAAGTTAAGAGGACTGTTTAGCAGGCTTAAATACAATATGCTAAGAAAGAAAGACAGAAAGGAAGAAAGAAAGAAAGCGAGAGAAATGACAACAAGGATCTAACAGCAGCAGTAACAGTAGAAAATAGAAATCTCGGTGAATGCAGTCAAGTTTGACAAAAAGCAGCAATAGTTTCTCAGCAACAAGCATATTAGTCCGCAGGTTCTACGTTAATGCTTAATGGATAGTTTTGGTTGTTGAATTTAGTGACATAGTAAATGTGAATTTAGGAGCTGCGACGAATAGTGCAAACATTTAACTCAGTGAAAATGAGACGACCAATAACTGAGCATTAGTAAATAAGAATTAAACCTGATACCTCTAGACATGATCAGTAGAACGAAAGCAATCTACCCACATAGATTAAATAAAGGGTTCAGTCCAAAAATTCTTCACGGTTAGACAGAGCGAAGATGACCCGGTGAAAATCAGACAGCACAATCGCCGAAACGTTTTATTAATAGCAACCAGATGTGATCCGCATGGAAATTTTATAAATAAACTATTCGTCCAAGAAAGTTCAGAGATAAAGTATGGAAGAATAACCACCGGATGATTTCTAGAATATTCCTAAGGTTTGCTGTTACTTTATTCCCAGTGAAAGGCACCTACCACCCGTGGCTTCATGCTTTCTATTTTTACTTTCACAGAAAGAAAAAACAGGAACAAATTGGTTTCCATCCTTCCTATGTATTTTTCTCCCTCTTCGTTTGTGTTCACCTTTGTCCAATTCTTGTAGACTTAGTCACGTGACCCATTCCTGAAGACATATTTCGCATTCTCTTGCATTCCTAAATTCGCCGCTCTCTGCATTTCCAAGTCTAGCGCTCTATTCAGGGAGCTGTAAAAGGCACGTCTGTTAATGAAGAAATGACAGCACTCCGGCCAACTGATGGGCAGCAGCTGGTCAATTGAATCATTCGTAATTCTCTGTCGAAATCAAGAACACCTCAGTCAACGACAATTAATCACCTGAAATCCAAATAAATTTCCCATTCTACTTTCCCACGCTTTCCTTTTCTTGCACTTATATGGTTCTACATTTTGCGATACAGGTTCGACAAAATCCGTTATGATTCCTGAAGAAGTTCCTTTCAGGTCTATTTCTTTCTTTCGAAGCAATTTTATTTTACTTCTTCTTCATACCATTTATTGCCTTTTATTTATTACTTTATTTTTTCTTGCTGCTGTAAACGTTTCAGTAGTTCGAATAATAAATATTTTTATCTCCAGTTGGTTTATTTTTAAAAGTTTTCTTCGTTTTTTCCTTTCTTGTTAATCGTTTTATCATTTTATTCATTCTTATACGATCAATTTCCTCTTCTTCCTTTTTTTTTCTTTCATTTTCTTTTATTCTTTTTATTAGGCTTTAGATATAACATTTTCTTTCTGGATTTCTTTCTTGTTCTTCTATATCAGTATCTTTATTATTTTCTTCAGTCGTCCTTATTCTTTATATCCTAATTTTATTGCTTTTTCGTTCTTTCTTTTTATTCATTATCCTTTCTCATATATTTCTTTCCCCGATTCTTCCTCCTACAAGCTTTTCATAGTCTTCATAACTTATCTAACATAATTGGATATTACTTAATTATTTTTCATATAATTGCCTTTAATTTTCTAATATCTTGAAATAGATTTCGTGTTGTTTTCATTTAGATTATAATTATAAAATGGTTAAGAAAATTCTTAGAATAGAAAGGGCTTTAGAAATAAAGATAAAACAATATACGAATCTTCAATATATTTTATTTAATATAATGGATCATTTATCCAATAAAAGCATAATTTATTTCATTTTCGCCTCTCAGATTTGAACATTTTGAACGGAATTTAAACCCAGAATATATTTGTTCTCAAAATAATTTTAATGATTCTAATTTTTTAGGAAGATTATCTTGAAAAACAGGAAACACGATTAGATTTTGTTTGATAGAGATTACATTAATTGGCAATATTTCTGTTAATGTATTTCAGAAAGAAATCCTATTCTGAGAATTCACTTATCTGCTGTATAGATCAAATTTAATATTGTCAGTAAAGAGTTGCATGTCTATCAATTTTTTAAATGTTACGTTGATCAGGTACATGAAACACATTTTGTGATTTTTCAAAATAAAATATTTTAACACCTGAGAAAGATTTTCAAGCACAAAAGTTTCAGTTTCTATGCCTTAAACGAAAATAAGTTTTTATTCCGGAATATTCACCAATTCTTTTTATCAAATCGTATGACTTTTATGAAACTGAATTAACTTTTGTATGAGATTTAAATAGATTTTTAGTCACGAGTAAAAGGATGGAGCTCATGTATTTCCATGGTAACTGAGAAAACGGCTTTATATTCTTGAATCTGTTGTCAGGAAAATTAAAAAAATATCTGGATAATATCTTCAAGCCCCAAGAATTCTAATGAATTTAACATTTGCCCAGAAAAAAAAATTGGCTTTTATTGTGTCACATCTGTGGCGCCATGATAATACCAAAAAGTCATGATGAGCTTATTTACAAAATTGAAATGTGAAAACTAAGGAATAGCTTTACAATTTTATATTGAATCATTGTAGGCTTCAATGTTAATAATAGCGAAGCAGTTATCCGAAAGCGCTCGATCAACACTTTTGAGAAGTTCTTAATTGTTTAAAGCATTGAAAGGCTCTCAGATAAAAGTTGAGTAAATATCTATCTATTTATATTTTTAATTGAAACAATTATCTTAATCTAAGAAAACAAGATTGATGTTATTATTTCCACATTTTAGAATCCTTTTAGGATTGCAGTTTTCCGTTCCAGGGTTCTAATCACCCGGAACATGCCTTGAAGCAGATACCTAAAGGTATTAATCGTCAACTGTCCACTAATTCATCAAATAATAATATTTTTAACAAAAATAAAATTATCTATGAACAGGCTATAAAAATAGTGGATATAACAATAAATTAGAATATATTGATATAAACGATGACCTTAGAACACAAAACAAACATAAAACTAGAAGTAGGAATATATTATGGTTTAACTCCCCATGCAATTCAACGGGGAAACCAAACATAAGCAAAGTATTTTTTAGACTACTCGAACAAAATCTCCTACAAACTAATACGTTGTATAAAATCTTTAATAAAAACTACGTCAAATTAAGCTATAGTTGTATGCCCAATGTGGCTAGTTTAATTAATGAATACAACATGAAAAACATGAAGGACAAACCACTTAGGCCCTCCCCCAATGTAATTGTAGGAATAAGAAAGCCTGTCCCCACCAGGGAAAGTGCCAGTGAGAGTGCATGGTATACCAAGTAAAAATATATAAGGATAAACTTAGTAATAATGATGAAAATCCAAAAGTATATATAGGATCTACCCAAAATAATTTAAAAACCCGATACTATAACAATCTTAGTAGTTTTAATAACGAAAGATACATAACACCACGTTAACAACTTACATATGGAAAATTAAACAGGACGATAATAAAGACGCCATTTTGAAATGGGAAATATTAAAGAAATGTCATAAGTATAACGCAGGTATTTTGTTCCCTGTGCACATAAGAAAATTAGCCATCGCTTTGTACAGAGAACCCAACAATTTGCTAAATCTAAAATCTGTAATCTTGAGTAAGTGTAGACATAGGAAAGCCTGGTTACGAGAATAGGTTTGCTTTTCTTCTCTCCCTTTTTTATTAAATCAATATTTAATAGCTCCCGTTGTTGAGCTACTGGTTTTTTCTTGTTTTATTTTTTGTATTTTTGTTTTTTTCAGTCACATGGTCATGGTTGTTTTTATGTTGTAGGCTATTTATATTCTGTTCTAATGTTACCTCTTTAGCCGGCGTGACCTGATGATCCGCGTAGGTGAAACCTAGGTAGGTTTGCCTGGCTCTTTAGGTTCATAGTTACATTTGCTCTACTTAGAGTATTGAGCACTTTGTTTAGTTACTTTTGTTTTTGCCTCAATTACAGGTTTTTAGTTCTTTCTTTTTTATCCCTTAATTTTAGTTTTAATATTTTATATTATTAGGAATCACTTGGATTATATTCCAACGGATTATTACCCCCCACCTTTCTCTCTCCCTCTCTCTGTCTCACTCACTCACTCACTCTCTCTCTCTCTCTCTCTCTCTCTATATATATATATATATATATATATATATATATATATATATATATATATATATACATACACACACAGGGGTTGGACAAAATAATTGAAACACTTGTTAAATTCAAAGAAAATTTATTTAATATGGAGTTGGTCCTCCTTTAGCCTCACAGACAGCTTTAATACGTCTAGGAATAAAATCATACAGCTTCCTGACTTCATCCAGAGGAATTTTCAGTCATTCTTGCATTAAAACCTTCTCCAGTTCTTTACGACACGACGGTGGAGGATAGCGGCTCCTAATTTGTTGCTCCAAAATGCTCCACAAATGTTCAATAACATTGATATCTTGAGATTAGGGAGGCCACTCCATGTGTTCTAGCTCACTTTCATGCTCTTCATACCAATTCTTAACAACTCGAGCAGTATGTATTGGAACATTATCATCTTGGAAGATGCAGTCACCATCAGTGAATAAACTCTTAGCCATTGAATGAACATGATCTCCCAAAATGTTCAGGTAATCTTTGCTGTTGATTCTACCATGCTGAGCAACTATTGGGTTGAGACATTTCCATGATATGGCGGCCCAAACTATCCCTGATCCACCTCCATGCTTCACTGTTGGAAGAAGGCAGTCAGGGTTGTAAGCTTCTTTGGGCTGCCTCCACACATACTTGCCCTGAAGTTGGGAAAAGAGAAAAACTGGACTTGTTTGAGAATATGACTTGCTTCCGTTTGTCTGCAGATCAGGTACTGTGATCTCTGCACCACTTCAAACTTATTGAATGTTGCGAGTGGAAAGAAGACGTTTCCTCACAGCGGCTCTTCCATGATATGCAGCTTTATGGATCCCACGGCGAACAGTTTTAGTAGAAACTGAACTATTCAGATTCAACTCAGCAGTCACTTTGACCGCATTTGTCCGATGATTTTTGCCACATTGCGTTTCAATTCACGTCAGTAACTTTGCAAGTCCGGCCCGAATTGCTACGGTTGCTAGAGGTCTTGCCCTGTTTCTCGAATTGCATCAGTGTTCTTGATATGCTAGCTCTTGAAAAATCTAACAGTTCAGCAACCTTAGTGATCGAGGCTCCTGCCATGCGAACTCCAACAATTTGCTCTTTTTCCAAATCGGAGTGGTCAAGCATTTAGCTTAAATTTTACTAAATTCTAAAAATAAATATGACAAAACAGTAAATTAGATAAATAAACGTATTTACAATAGATATAACATGCAATTACGAAGTTTTTGTTAAAGTTTTTAATATAATAGGTCTTTAAAATATAGGAGTGGATTATGCAACTGTTCCAATTATTGTGTCCAACCCCTGTATATATATATATATATATATATATATATATATATATATATATATATATATATATATATATATATATATATATATATATATAACGAGGTCTGATCAAAAAGGAATTGTGATGTAAACAGGAAACTACAACGAGAGAGAGAGAGAGAGAGAGACAGACAGACAGACAGACAGAAAGAAATGTTTCCCTGACACTAATTGACAGTTTATGTCAAATATATTTTAATAATAATTATCAATTTTGTGATCATTGGTTATTTTGATTTTATATCGATAACTTCTCAAATTGTAATCAACTTTAGGTTTTATATTACTGTGTAGTATTATACTAGCCACTGTTAGCTGTCGCCTATTACGCTAAATCTTATATTTCTACGTCGTATATTGCACTTTCGTAGAACATTTGCCAAATGAGTCTGCGAGAAAAGTCTGTGTTTGTATAATGTCATTAAGGAAGTTGCTTTATTATTATTATCAGTATTACAATCTCCAGTAGGACAAATAAATGTATAAATAACATTGGTGTTAGAAAAAATATGAATTTTGATTGTGTTTTATTCGTACTAAGTTTGAAGTTTCAACTTTTTAAATATATAAAGCACCAGCAACTTCCTGTTACTATCATTAATCTTTATGTCTCGTGTATCTGATTATCATAAAATGTAAGACAAATATAAATTATTGTTTCTACTTCAGTCAACATTACAAGAGTTACTAATCTTCCTTAAATACATTTTATCAACATTATAATTTGGAAAGAGATCGTATTTATGTATTTGTTCTATACTAATTACTTTTTCAGAAGAAATTGCTATAAAAGGATAAATTTATTTGGTTATATGGCTTTAATATTTTATATTTGTGGATATTAACTTATAAAATTAAGAAAGCAAATGTTAAAATTAGATGTTTTAGAGAGATAGAGAAGCAATAATAAAAACATTTAGAATCGATTAGAGTATCTAAAAATGACTTTTTTATTAATATATAATTCGTTTGCAAAGTTAAAACAACATTTCTGTCGGATATTTTAGGTATTTAATAACATTTATAATTCTAGCAACAATTAAAGCACCATCAATGTATCTGGCATATATATTTGGTTTAGCTGTTTCTCTAAATACTTTATTCTGTAGGTTAGAAAAAAAGTTTGAGGAAGATCAGCCGAGAGGTCTATCCATAACAACACCGTTTCTCTCTTTATGGATGTTGCCAAGGTAATAATAAAATAAGACATTTTTAAATATATTTTGTCTAATATGAAGAGTGAGAAGCAAGGAATGGTTGTAAACATTATTTATGACGATGTCTATCGTGTTTTTAACAAGAGAATCCGTGAACAGTTGTTCTACAAATAACCAAACTAAAAAAAACCTTACTAGGCTTGTTAGAATACAAAAGTCTATGTATGTGCGTTTGTCTCTGTGTGTATATGTATGCAATACGTATTTAGACCGCAGAAATATTTCATTGATTAAAGATAATAAACAAATATATTTTCTATTCGTTGATTTGCTATCGTATGTCTGGCTCCAATGAATGCAAATGTTGTGTGAATGTTTCTAATCTAGTGCACTACCAACAGAATATTTCAGTCCGTGGCCGCACACAAACAAGCAGACGTACGGAGACGCATATACATATAGCTGTTCAGCTGGAGACCAGTGAAGGTTTTTGTTATAACATCTAATTATTTTTATCTAGTTTTTCTACGTTTCCTACTATTTGTATAGAAATTGTTCAATATATTCTGAACAATTTGATTTACATGAGCCATGATTAATATAAACGTTCATTTTAGTGGGTAGACGTTTTTCAGTTCCTATCCCAGTTTTCTTTATTTTCTTTAAGCGTGAACCAGCCTAAATTAAAAAAAATTCTACGAAAGAAAAACTCCGACAGTAAACGAACAATCATCAAATTTTCCATAAGTAAAAACTCTTTTGAGCCAAATTTTATCGCTTGCAGCTTGGCCACGGAGACCATATTGACAGGACACTGTTTGAATGACCTACTTAACGAGAACTGATTTCTCGTTGGGAATTCTTCGAATCTACATATTCGTGCTTCAAATGTGAATAACTGTAATTGTTGATAGGATTTTTTATATGACAATATGTCATAGTAAAACGTATTTTTAAACGTATTTTTAATGGGTACTCGTGTTTGAGTTAATATTCTGCTTTGATTTTTTTCTTTTCTTAAACAGTGAACTTAATAACAACATGCCTAAATTGAGATATACTAAAGTACACTTTTGCCTCCGACAGGACTCTTCTTTACATCCATTTGGAAACCACATGTTGACCATTGTAACCAGCCTAACAGAGTAAAAGGTTTTATCAAATATTTTTCTGTGCTAATAGGATTTTACGTTTATAAGTTATAAAACTATACGTTTGCTGGTTTTCAAGTGACACGTCTTTAGCCAAACCTGAATTAAGAAAAATTGTTTTCCAAAGAAAACAAATTTGAATGTCATTACAAAAAGTTCGAAAAGTAATTTATACCGCGAACTTCTAGGAAAATTATTGGAAAGATAAATTCCAACACTTATTCCAAATTGTTACCAGGAGCAGGTGGGCTTTCCTACCGCCCGGTCTACACTCCTCCCCCCTCTATTGGACACGTTTAGAGGACCAAACCTTGTTTCGTGTCTAGGAAGGGGTTCCCGGATCTCTCTCTCTCTGGCCTCTGTGCTGGTGCCGTGGAGTTTCACCCGTGATGCGTGTAGTCTGTGGCATTGCCTGTTCATTCTGAGGGTACACGGTTGACAGTTCCCTGGTTGCTGTTTCCGACTGGTAGTTAAGAGCCCTAACTCTTGTGTAGCGTCTTGAGCGGCCGCTCTGATCAACAGTTGCATAATATCGGGGTGTCTCTAGTGCCATGTCGCGCATGGATAGGTGTCCCTGCAGTAATCTCCGGTGGGCAACCCTGAGGCCACATTATGATTCAGGCTGTGCCAAACCCCCTCTCTGCCCGCGTCATGGGTGATAAATGCCAGCTTCCTGTAACTCAGGCCTTCTCTTTTTCCAACACCAATTACCCACATGAAGTACAAAAACCAGAAATATAAACCTAAACCAGCCTTCCAAAAATCACCCAAACCTTTAAATACCTCTTTCTCCAACATCCGTGGCATTAGAACCAACTTCTGCAGCGTTGAGTCTTTCCTCATTGCTAATTGCCCGGATATACTGGCCCTGTGTGAGACCAATCTTGACTCCTCTATCCCTTCCTCTGATCTCTCCATCCCTGAATACATTTCTCTCCTCAGAAAAGACTCCCTAACCCACATGCATGGCCTGGGTGTCTACGTCAAGGACCATCTCCCTCTGGCTAGAGAGTCCTCTCTCGAATCGCCGGATCATTCGTACTTGTGTCTCCGGCTATCTCTTCTCAATGCTGTAAGCTATCTTTTCTTCCTCTACCGCTCTCCATCCTCTCAGGACTGTGGGATACTCGATGTCATTTCTGACAGCATAGATAGGGCCCTCTCTGTCCATCCGTACGCTCACATATTTGTGTTTGGCGATTTTAACGCCCATCACAACCAGTGGCTTAAGAATGCTACTACCGACCTCGCAGGCATTCATACTCTCAACTTTTCAGTCTCTCAATCGCTCACTCAGATAATCGATTTCCCCACGCGTTTTGCCTACAACCATGACTGTAAGGCGTCACTCCTCGACCTGCGTTTTACCTCCATCCCCGAGTCTTGTAGTGCTACGCAGCTCTCTCCTATCGGTAACTCCGATCATGCTGTCGTGTCTGTTAGCATCTCCTTCAGCCCCACCCCCTGCAAAGAGCCTCCTACCACCAGAACCACATTCTGCTACCAACGGGCTGACTGGGACTCGTTTCGTGACTTCCTCCGCGATGTCCCCTGGGATGCTATATTTAAGCTCCCCACTCATGATTGTGCTTCTGAGTTCTCTTTCTGGATTAAAGCCGGTATCGAAGCTTTCATCCCCTCCAGGAAATTCAAGGTCAAACCGCGCTCCTCCCCCTGGTTCACAGCTCCTTTCTCAGCCGCCATTGCCCATAGGAACCACTTCTTCCACCGTTTTCGTAGTGATATGTCCAACTCCAACAGACGTCTATTTACCTCCTCGACGATGACAAGTCACTATTTGCTGCTCGGATGAAGGAACGTATTGCATCCCGCAAATTTGGCTCCAAAGACTATTGGCGCCTCTACAAGAGCGTTCTGAATAATAACAAACCTTCCATTCCTCCCCTGTTCAATCAGTTTGATGTCCTGACCACCTCTGCCGACAAGGCCGAATGCTTTGCTCGGAGGTTTTCTTCCAATTCTACGCTAGATTCTTCCGGGGTACCCTTGCCCGATTTCCCTCCCAGAACTGAGGGCCTCCTGGACGGTTTTCACATAACCCCGTCGTCGGTATTGGGCATTATTTCTAACTTAGATCACCACAAGGCTACTGGTGGTGACGGAATACCAGCCATTGAACTGAAGAAATGTGCACCTGAACTGCGGCCTGCCTTCTCTAAATTGTACAACCGCTGCCTCAAGGAGTCCTGTTTTCCTGACTGCTGGAAGTCCTCAACCATTGTTCCTGTCTTTAAGAACTCTGGTGACCCCCCTGACCCTTCCAATTACCGTCCTATCAGTCTCCTACCCCTCTTCGGCAAAGTCTTCGAGGCCATTATCAACGCCGAAGTGATTAATCACCTGATATCCCACGATCTGCTCTCAGACAAGCAGTATGGTTTCCGCTTTGCCCGATCTACTGCCGATGTGCTTACGGCCATCACTGAATTTGTCTACCAAGCTATCCATAATAACGGTGAAGCTCGTACCGTGGCCCTTGACATCTCCAAAGCATTCGATAGAGTTTGGCATGCCGGCCTCCTTCGCAAGCTCCAGGGTTATGATATCACAGATCGATTGTTTGACCTAATACAATCATTTCTGTCAAACCGGGATTTGAAGGTTGTTCTCAGTGGATTCATCTTCAGTTCCTATCCCACTAACGCAGGCGTTCCTCAAGGCTCCATCCTTGGCCCTACTCTGTTCCTCATATTTATAAACGACCTTCCTGACGCCATAGATTCCCAAGTCGGCATCTACGCTGACGACACCACTATTTACTCCTGCCTCAAACACAAATCTAGTCAGGCGGACAAAATTAACCTGGCAGCTCAAATTGAAAAGGACCTCCAATCGGTTGTGAACTGGGGAGAGAAATGGATGGTTAACTTTAACGCCTCTAAAACAAAACTGCTCTCCATTACCCACCACAAGGATTCATCCCTGCATCCCATTAGAATGTCTGAAGACCAACTTCTCGAGAGCTCCTCTCTGCGGCTGCTCGGTCTCACGCTGTCTGCTGATCTGAGATGGAACAAATACATCGAGTCAGTTGCATCAGCCACCGCAAGGAAAGTTGGTTCTCTGTGCCGAGCCAGGAAATTTTTCTCCCCGGAATCGATCCTCCAAGTCTATAAATCGACCATTCGCCCTTGCATGGAGTATTGCTGCCATATATGGTTTGGGGACCCTGCTGTTTGCCTCAGGGTTCTTGATAAGATCCAGAGACGGATAGGCAACGTGATTGGCCCTGATCTGTCATCTCGTCTGCAGTCGCTCTCTCACAGATGCGATGTTTCCTTGCTCTGCCTTTTTTACAAGTACTTTCACGGTAATTGCTCCGAGGAGCTGCTTTCGCTTTTCCCTAGGCCTCGTGAATTTAAACGCCCCACGAGACTGGCATCCCGCTCCCACCCCTACACCGTGGAAACTGTTAGATGCAGACGTCTCTTCTACTCCAATAGCTTCATGTCTCGCACATCTCGCCTATGGAACTCCCTTCCCTATTACTGTTTCCCTGACAAATACAATCTCCAACGGTTTAAGTGTAGCGTCAATCGACATCTCCAGTTGCCTTGATCTATCCACTTCCCTTCTCCACATCCTTTCTCCACATCCTTTCATTTTTCATTCCTATCTGCTCTCGCTCCAAATCTTCTGTAACCCCCTTGCCTTGAGCGACCCACTGTCTTTCTCTTTCTCCACATCCTCTCCTTTACCACTCCTATCTGCTCTTCCTCCAACCCTTGACGCGGCAGCTGACTATAGACATCTGGTATAACAGATCTGATGAAAAAACATTGGACAATAAAGCCAAATTAACTCAGATCAATAAGAGAAACTAAATTCGCGAAACATACTTAGCATGTTCCGTAGTACGTTATTTTCAATTCTTGAGCGCAACCGTATGTGGGGGTGAAAACTAATATAATAATTATATTAAGTATGAAAAATTATTTTAATAATTATTGTCACGTTCTAAAAATTAATATGTTGTTCGTCTGTTTGCAAAGGGCGGATAATCTTTTTAAAATTTATAAAATACAGTGCATAAACTGCATTTAACTTCGTCAGCGTAAAAACTTATCATTAGCTTCGTAAGTAATCAATCAGTGGTGATATTTTATTATGGCAGATTAATATGGCGGCAATTTATGATGAAGAGTATCGTCTTCCAGGCATAGAATTTGAAAGAAAAAAATAATCGGAAGGAAATAAACATATGAACTTGGATAGATATTGATCCATGCATATGTGGATTTTCATCAGATCAGTTGTGCCCAATTTACATAGATAACTGCCCTGAGAATTTCGTTTCACTTGAACGATATGGGAAACGAAACAGGATGATAAATATAATTTCATTTTCTAAGTAAATAAATACGTAGGTTAAGTATATTTTTATTAATTTATGTTCTTATTTGTTGGTACATTTAAGCTACCATAATTTCACACACACACACACACACATACACACACACACACATATATATATATGTATATATATATATATATTAATGATACAATATGGTAATCCGTATGGAATTTCCGGGTGGATATAGACCCAGGGAGTTCAAAATTATTATTAATTAAAGAATATCAAACGCTTAAAATCCCCTACATATATGATGGACTCTCCCGTCGGTTTCAACGTATGAGGTTCCGACAACTGTGCTTATTCAACCCTGTGTGTAAGTCGCAAGTGACATTTCAGTCCTGCTAGTGATTTGCAAAGAAGTCTACAGATTGTGCAAGAGTGTGGATTGTTGGAGTGTATGGCCGGTACAGCATCAGATATTTTAGTCCTTTCCCTAGTGTGACGAAGCTTGGTGATGTTTGATGCTGCATTGTTCTTGATGCCATTGTAGCAAGTAGTCCTCCACTCATTGCGATCAATTGCTATGTCCTCAAACGTAGCATGGTCCATATTCGCAGCTGAGAGGTTACTTTTCAGTTTGTCCCTGTATCTAAGCAATGGTCGGCCCACGCTTCGATGACCACTGTCAAGTTGACTATAGATGAGCATTTTTGGTATTCTGTTGTCTTGCATACGTAGCACATGACCAGCCCAGCGTAATTGTGACTTCATGATAAAGGAATCAATACCATCAATATTACACATGGCGAAAAGGTCAGCATATATATATACATACATACATATATATATATATATATATATATATATATATATATATATATATATATATATATATATATATATATATATATATATGTATATAATGTTCCTATAATGGAATCCCTCAATTTTTATATTTTTAGCATTATTCCTGAATTAATTCAATTTTATAAATCTTATATTATGAGATATCACATTCTAGAAATATTTCCGGTTAGATATACTACCATTTAAATCTCACAAGTAAAACCTGTGAGCACATCATAATTATAACCATGGATTTATCACAATATATTATAAAAAATAAATGCGTGAAGATGCAAATATTTGTATGTTCTATAAAGAAAGATCAGATTAATCTTCATAAAAATCCAACAAAACTAAAACAATAATAATGTAGCATGTTGTTCGCCACATTTTTAAATACGGAATAATTGTCGACTTTCAATTGTGATGGGTATCACTGGAAGCTGAACAACACGTTGGAGTTTTTCATTGACTGGGGGACTTGCTTATCTCTCCAGAGTGCATATTTTAGATACCTACTTGCATGAGCATCTGGAAGAGAAATTGCTACAATGTTTGTAGCATATGCATCTGTTTATAATAATTGTACCACATGGACAGTTTTCTACAAGTATGCAAGCATTAACTGTTTCAATTTTAGAAGCCAACATAACGTGGCAGATGATAATGAAGACGAATGAGTAAAGCCTGATGTTAAAGAGAAATCATCATAATGTCGCCCAAGCTGGGCAAATACTAGTTCAGCACATTAGCCTTTTTACGCAGATAATGCTGAAATTGAAAGAAGACTGAAATTCATTTTCATTCTTTACATGATATTTTTGATTGAAAAAGTTGTTTAGCAGAAAGAGAAAAAGATCGATATTACCAATTTCAAGAGGAAAAAAGCATTCAAATTGCCTAAAGCAAAAAAAGGTGGAGGGAACAAAAACGAGAGATTAACGGATTGTGATGCACGCAAGTCGAACGGCGGACATATTATTAACCTAAAAATTGTCATTGGGTTTTCAAAATCTAACATATCCTCGATATAAGCAAATAATCTTTGACCAGTGGTTTTCGCTTAAGATATGATTTGAGAAATACAATATGTTGCTTTGTAGTAAGACTCCGTAGTTAGATTAGTGAATAATATTGTTTATTTCATCCAAACATACGTTAATCAGAAGCGTTCATATATTCTAATCAATTTTTGAGTAACAAATTAAAGCAAAAAAGAAAATATATTTGAATTTTCTACAAATCTATGATGAAGTCAAAAAACTCATCATTTATAATGCGTCATATTCCATTTGGTTCATTTGGATTCCCGCTTCCTTCTAAAGGATTTTTTCATTCGCTTTCACATTTTTATCATTCCAATATTTTTAATTGAAAAAGGAAAAAATCTTTGGTAATAAATATTAATAAACACAGCGCTTTATACACGTCAAAACATCGTTTATTGATTTCTCCCTCCCTCTCTCTTTCTCTCTCTCTCTCTCTCTCTCTCTCTCTCTCTTTGTCTGAAAAGCTTACTCTGTCTCTCTTTAGTGTTACTCTTTCAATCTTTCTATAGCCTAGCATGGGATAAAATGATCCATTTGAATTGGGAGTTTTATTTATCTTCCATTGCTTGCCACTCACATTTGAAAAACTTAATATTTAACCCATAGAGCGGGTTTGAACAGATGGATTTATAACTTTGCAAAAAAATTGATTACTTTTTCGAAGTTGCTATCTTTTACCCTCACCCGCACGCCATTAAAGTATGTATGTATGTATGCTTGTATGTATGTATGTATGTATGGCCAGATTCTGCCAATAAATGTCTTAATTCTTGGAAATCAATCACACATACATATTTAGTATCTATTCGATGCCGTGTAATATTTAAGAACATCATTTCAGTGGTTAGGTAAAATGTACCTTATTCTCCCTCAACTGCAGGTTATATTTTATCTTGCTTGTGATATAAATGCTACTGTAAGAATTTCGAATGGGGATTTTGTAATATGTCATTAGGAATGTAATAGATGCAGTTAAAGAAAATGCGAAGAAAACAGAACAAAAGCAAAACAAAGGAAATAAAAGTTGTACGTAAACGAACGTCAATTTCTATTGCAGTCATATTCGTCATAATTAAGCTGTTTTCTTTGCATTAAGAGATTTATTTTATTTCATTTGTGCAACTTAAACGAATGCATTTGCGTGATATGTCCTTGAACTGGGTTCCAAATTCATACATGACGAGAGGCATAAAACTTATTTCCATTACTTGGCGCATGCGTGAGACACGATCAGTTAGCATCTATTGGCTTATTAAAGCTAGCATTTGATCTGTTTTCCCGCCAAGTGTGAAAGATGTTGTATTCTTGTGATATTTACGCACCTCCTCATTCTTTCTGTATAGCGTGCGCGTTCTTTACTGATGAGTGAAACTGAATAACCTATGTGTCGTGTGTGAAAACAGATAACGACTGCGAGAAAATAAAAAAAACAGATAGTTAAGCAAATATTGAAGCAAAAGGAATGGAGGAAAAGAGCGATTTGAAGAATTCATGATAAAACGGAATAACATATATATATATATATATATATATATATATGAAGAAATATAGTCTTAAAGTGTGCTATATTTATGGAATAAAGTGCTCAATATCAGAGATAGAGCGTGTGTAAATATAAAAGTGAACATAGAAGTCAACACTTAGAGGCGACAGTCTGTTTGATGGGAGAGAGAGAGAGATTTGTTAGAAAAGAACGATGGCAGATGTCATTTTAGAAGTGCAAATGTAGTCATAGAAAAAGAGGAGGAGGAAGAGTAGGTAATGAAACGGCGAAAGAAGACGGCAAATGAAAACGGTGGTGAAACAGACGAAAGAGAAAAATGTGTATAATAAGGAAGAAAGGAAATAGAAAGAAGAGCAAAAGAAGAGGGAGAAAAATAAAGAGGAGAAACTCTAAAGAGAATATAGTGACGAGCAGGAAGAGGAAATGGAGAGAGGAAATAAATAAGAAAACAAAATAAACAGAAGGTAAAGATATAATATGAAATCCAAAAAGGACAAATAAATGAAAATAGGGAAAAGGGGGTCAAAAAAGGGGAATGAGAAGATGAGAAAAGCGAAGAAAATAAAATAACATAAAAGGGGTCTATTATGCACGACTCTTTCAATTTGTAAGATCTTAGTTAACCACTTGAAAAATCAGTAATGTAGATTCTGGCTTCTTCCTATAAAAAGGCAGCTGTGGCGCCAGTGGGCAATTCGCTGATAACATTGAGACAAAGAAAGCCTAATTGATACTGGATTGATTTGAAGAAGTACAAACTTATAATAAAGGTAAAGGGTGAAAAGAAAAGTGGAATGAAAGATATATGAAGAAATATAACAATAATAATAACAACAACAACAATAATAATAATAATAATAATAATAATAATAATAATAATAATAATAATAATAAAAATAATAATAATAATAAAAAATAAAATAATAATAATAATAATAATAATAATAATAATAATGATAATAATAATTTTATGGGGCTGCACAATACACACAGAACAATCAACGCTAATCGTCCTGGAATCATTATTAGCGACTGCAAACAAAACCATTCCCCCTTATTGATATGACAACCCCTGCAATCTGCAATGTATCTTTGAAGATCTTCTAAAAGCTATCAAAATACAAGGACCTTGAAATCGAAATCTTTCAAACATGTGGCACATAAGAACAACAATAAGCCCTGTTGAGCCCTCGGATTGTTTGGAAAAGATACCAATAGACTCACTGAAGAGATTACTGCATATAAATAATTTTCTCACGATTACAGTGCACATCTTATGAATGGCTGTTTTCTATGTAAAATATGTGTGTGTGTGTGTGTGTGTGTGTGTGTGTGTGTGTGTGTGTGTGTGTGTGTGTGTGTGTGTGTGTGTTTAATTGCTCAGTGGAAAATGTCATGATGGAATTTTTATCTAAGGTTTCAGGTTGGGACCCGGAAAAAATGAGTACACAGTAGAAATCAAAGGAATACTACTACTATTACTACTACTACTACTACTAATAATAATATAAAAAACGTTGTAGGCTCTATCGACAAAATAAGATATTCCAAACAGTCCTCAAAAAGTCTTACGGGGAAATTGAAAAAGCAGAAAGAGAAAATAAAAAGCCATCATCTATTAAAGAGATTTTTGGTGAATATTTGGAGCAAATCCAAGGAATATAATCCCAAAGTAGAATGGATCAAACGAGAACAAGAAACCTTTGGAAAAAATAGCATTGAGTACAATGGAAAGATAATGGGTGAGGAACATACATGATAAAACGAGCGGATAGCAAGATAATGTAGATTGTGTTCTCGTTGTAGACTCCGGTCAATGGGGGAACTAATTTAAACCTTAAAGAAAAGGGAAATCTTATTAAGTTAACAGATCAACCCCAAAATAAGGAAAATGATGGGAGCTGGCACACATTTTTATGGTTCATCCTGTATCGGTTCATGTTTTGAAACAAAATAATATCTCTTAACCGCCACAAGCCATAGACGAATTATATTTTCCAATACATCGAGTTTCCCTTGTTTCGCTGTGAGTTTAAGACGATTTGCATCTACAGTTTCAATAATTGTTTCTTCGTTGATAGTTTTTTTTTTCACGCCTGTTTTTCTGTCTCTTTCCGTTGCTCACCGTTCTCTCCCACAAACGCAATATGGTAACAAAATACAAGCTAGTTAAAACAGCTTCATTTTCAAATGAAATGCAAAAGAGTAGACAGAAAGATAAATGATAACATATAGAAAGGAAAACGAAAGAGAAAAATAACATTAGGTGAAAAGAAATGAATAAAAACAGAAGTTTGAAAAATAAAATGCAACAAAAAAAAACGACAATCAGTCCAATAATTTAACTAACGTTTTATTTGCCAAAAAATCAAATCAACTGATTTTCAATATCTTTAACACTTCTTCGGATATGGACGAAGATTTATGAAATTTACTTTCTTTGCTGTCGGCGCGTAGGTATGATTTCAAGACATTGCCAAATATTGGGTCCCTACCGTTTGCTATGAACTAACTAGCTCTTAGTGCTACTTCATAAACAGCGTAGACGTAGATTAACCTACAGTAAGACATATGTGACGTTTCTTTTTAATCTTATGTGTTAATGGCGTCCATTAATTTAGCTGCATTACAGAGTATCCTATCGAAAACAGAATTCATATATTTCCAGAAAATGAAAACTCTATTTTTTCCAAAACCCGTACAACAATTCTATAACATTGTTTCAGTGATAATGCATTTCGAGTCAGAAGCCCTCAAAAATTCTAACCAGAATTTCCATTGGCAAATTAGTTTCCAACATTTCGTATTCACATTTTATTTCCTCCATGTACAGGAAGTGAAATGGATAGAGCCTTGAAACGGAAAATCGGTGAGTCGAGTTCAAATTCCCATTGAGTTATTTTAATTCGCTTATGCGTAAATACACATGAGGAAGATACGAATACATCACTTTCCTTCCAGGTTTTGATTAAAAAGTGGAACAAACTGAATTCCTCCGCCTACATAACCAGAGGGAAGTCCATATGCAGCTACGGCAAAGATCGCGGAGTTAATAATGACACCATGATCCCGTCTGCGATCGAACTCTTATTTTTCTCTTTTTTTCTGCCAACTCTTAACCTGTAATCTGCGTTAAAATATTTTTTCGAGATTTTTTGATTTATTTTGGTTAAAAGTCCAAGAAAAGACGCTACTTCAGTCTTTCACGATATTTTCAAACATCTTGATAGGTTTTTTTTTATCAGAAGGACTTTTTGGCTATTGTCTGAGTCATTCCATCTTTAAAAATAGATATTCTCAACCAGTGCATGTTTTTCAACAAAGTACAATCGATTTTTTTCTTTAATCACTCACGAAAATAGACAAATAATTATAACTGAGCAAAACCTTTTTTTAAAACTCTGAGAAGACCACGTGAAGATTGCCATTCCATCAAGAATAGTACACAAGTTTTTAAAAAGTGAAAAATTCAGCGATATTAAGTCGCATATGAGAGATACTTTGGATAAAAAGGAAGAATAATTTAACAAACATAAAAAGTTCCACAATTGGCGAAATTGAAGAAAAAGGCGGAAAATAAAATCAGAAAACATGAGGTGACGCAACAAAGAAAGGAAAATAGAAGAGAAACAAAAGAAAGAAGATTAATGAATTCGGAAAAGTGAAAGAAAAGAAGAAAAACACAAGCAGATGCAAATGGAGACTAAAAGAAGAACGAAGACGAAAGATAACAAAAAGAATAAAAAGGAGAGAAAGAAAGAAAGAAAGAAAGAAAGAAAGAAGAATGAAGAAGTTAGAAATGAAGGAGAAATACAGAAAAAAACGTGATAAGAATAACAGATGAATAAGAATAAAAGTAGAAATAGGTACGTTTTAAATGTAGGAGAAAAGAAGGAAAAATCAATAGGAGAAATAATAATAATAATAATAATAATAATAATAATAATAATAATAATAATAATAATGAAAAATAAGCATGAGGTGGAGATTTTAATGATGATAATGATGATGATCATTGGGTTCCGGTAAGTCTAACATTGTGAGATGTCATTAACTGGAAGGTAAAAAGAAGAATGAAAAGTGTTAAACATCACTGTGAATAGGGCAACGCAGGTGAGAAAAATTGAGGCTTTTCATATGTATGTACTGGGTTATACGTTTGTGTGTGTTTGCCTGTGTGTGTGTACTTGTTTAGGTGTGGGAGGGTGTGGTTCAAGTGGGTGTGAAAACGGCTAAGCAGGCTTGTTAATTTCCATCAAGTGTGACACCTTTTTGAGAGCCTTACATTCTGCAAATCAAATCCCAAGTTTCTGCCATTGACATTGAAGACTTGCCTCCGGCGAGTTTCGGCACCAAATTCTTTGATTACTTTTCATGAATTCTTGTTGAGAATTTGATCACACATTCATCAATTCCAATTTATTATCTGCCAAAAACAACTTTGCGTATGCGCACACACACATACACACACACACACACACACACACACATATATATATATATATATATGTGTGTGTGTATGGCCCTGTATTTGATCTATATTTATGTATAAGAATTATATATATATATATATATATATATATATATATATATATATATATATATATATATATATATACACTAATACATCATATATATACGAGGGAATTCGAAAGGTTCTTGGCAAGATCACATTAATGGTAAAACATCTAAATAATATGTAGCGTAAATAGGTCGTGCAAAGAACTTTAAAACACCACATCATATATATATATATATATATATATATATATATATATGTGTGCGTGTGTGTGTGTGTGTGTGTGTGTGTGTGTGTGTGTGTGTGTGTGTGTGTGATTTTAAGGTGTGCTATATTTATGGGATAAAGTACTCAATATCAAAGATAGAGCGTATGTAAATACAAAAGTGAACATTGGAGTCAATACTCAGTGGCGACAGACTGCTTCATCCAAAAAGCAATCATCAGACCATTACTCTTGTACAGCACTATATATATATATATATATATATATATATATATATATATATATATATATATATATATATATATATATATATATATATATAATGTTTAAATAAGGAATACTAACCAGAACACTACCGAGGTTTCGACCAATTCGTTCTCCTCAGGTAATTGGTTCTGCAAATCAACGATATGGAGCTCAACAACTTAAGCACTTTCGTTCGAAACCGGAAGTAGTTGGGGAGGTGTACAAACAGAATATAAAAAAAAATATATAAAAAAATTAAATTAAAAAGTTTACGGGGGTTCCAATAACCTCAAGCTGAACTTCTTAACATGCACATTGATTCTGGCATTGGCCAGTGAGCATTGGGGAACCACGAAGATCATTGCAGTATTTAACTGGGCTGGCCGAACCAGAGGTCGATTTGTTCTTGATGTCATTTTTCACGCATGGCCATTCCTTGATTGTGATGCCGTCATACAAAATGCCGTCCATTTATAAATAATTTGTTGCACGGTTGAGAAGTCATCTCCAAATCATATAAAAAACGTTTGGACACTATTTGCATTCATCCAGCTATGCATTCTCTTAGACATACAGTTGTGGACAGAAATATTCGCCTCCATTGAATAATTGCATGTTTTCTAAGGAAACGCAAATATTTGCAAGTACTTACTGAATTTCCATAAAAAGTCGATTCCTTATTCATTCTTAAACAATTTGTGAATTTTTTACAAGTTTCGATCTGTTATGGTCATAGTCATATAGGTTTTTCTAAGAATTGGTGCAGTTCAAAATTATTTGCCTTATAGAAATTATGAAATAATATTGCTCTATTGCAATTGTAATATTTTCTTTTCTTAATTTGACATTTAATACAATTTCAAAATGAAATAGTATTGACCTGATTCTATAACATTCTAAAAAGTAATGAAAAAGACAATAACTCATTTCTCTGCAACTACGGCGAAGATGGCAGAAGTTCAGCATGAAGACAGTTGAAGCGTACAAAAAAGGTGATGGATATACAACAGGTTATAAACATTTAAATGTTCCTAGATCCATAATTTGTAATCATGAAGTACAACGAGACTCATATTGTTGGGAATAAATTAAGGACTGGCAGAAAACAGTTATTTTCTGAGAAAATGGAAAGTAAAATTGTTGTCTCAAAGAATCCTCACTTAAAGGATATTGTCAATGATGTGAAGATATCAGAATTGAATGTATTGACGAATTCAGTCACTAGATGCTTTCATTGAGCAGGACTTTGAGCTTATCAACCAAGAAAAACTCCTTTGCTTAAGGCTAAACACCTAATGTGGATTAGCTTATGTTAGAAGCCGTCTAGAACTCTGTTTTATGGTCAGATGAAACTAAACTAGAATTATTTGGTCACATGAACTCCAGTTATGTAAATTGAATGAACCTCGAAAACAACAAAACAAAAACATTATAAATGAGCATAATGGTGGAAGAATTCTGCTGTGGGGATATTTTTCTGCTTCTGGACCAGAAGTATTAGTGAGAGTACAGAGTATCATGGATAAGGAGCAGTATTTGGCTATTTTTTCAAATAATATGAGTCAAAGTGCACGAAAGTCTCTGTGGATGTCAATGGAAGTTCCAACACGACAATGATCCGAAACACATGGCAAGAATTGTTACAAAATACTTAGATGACAGCAACATTAAGGTATTAACATAAATTCCTGACCTAAACCCCATTGAAGAAAAAGTTGGAGAAAGATGTCCTTCAAAACTGCAGAAACTAGAAGCTGTTTCCAACGAAGAATGGAGCAAAATACCTATCAATGTATGTAGTGATCTTGCTTTGATGGTAAGTAACTATCAAAAACTATTAGAAACAATAATGGAGAATAAAGTTTACACAATTGAATATTCAGGCAAGAGGCCTAATAAGTTTGTCCTATGTTAAATATTTTGGGTGTTTTTTTATTATTGTTTGATATTAAAATATTTTATTGGGCATCACTGGACATTACTTTAAATCCATTATTTCATAATTTGTGAAAAATTGCACATGAAGTTTCCAGAAAGATTTGAAGTATTACAGCTTTATTTGTAATTATGGAAGTGGGACAAATAACTCTGTCCAAAACTCTCACAAGAAGTTAAAAATATGAACATATCATTTTAAGAAATCCTTCAAGCAAACGTGTATTATTTAAGACGACTGCCTCCAGACTCGCAATATCTTTTTAAATAGCTTTGACTGAGTGCTGGTGTTAATAATAAAGCAGTGCTTGATATAAAATAAGGGAGCTAAAATTTATACTAAGTATCAGTATATATGATAATATGCCTATCCGGTTGATGAGGTAAAACTTTCTTATAAACATCGCAGGAACCACACTTTTGTCAGTTTCTGTCAAGGAAAGCTTTGTTAACACGCCTCTTCTTTACAATGTCTTGTCTTGATCCAGCCACTGTAATACTTGAAAATGCCTGTTTTTTGCAAATATGCTCCGTGCACTTTAGCGTCTTCAGTCTGTGGAACAATGATTATTTATCATGGAACATCAGAGTAGAACACTGGCAGCAGGTTTCCGAAGATATTTATTGAAATTTCCCTCTTCAAATGAGATAATCGCCTGGGCTGTAATATCATTTCTCTCGAAAAGCTCAGATTACAATCTTCGATCACTGACTTCGAGAAACGAAAATCCCAGGCAGAATATATTAAATTATATTATAGAATCCGAAAATATATTCCGCTTACGTTTTGCTTCTCTCCTTTTAAGCCTATAAACATCTTTCTCCATATGCTTACGTTCCGCCATCTTGCTAGCGTAAACATCGCAACCTTTTCAGAAACGGTAAAATTCTCTGTTCGAACAATAGTCGATTTTACTGATTGTTTTAGGGAAATCGAAATATAGCAGTCACGTGACTGAGTCGCTTGCAAAATTTTGATAATTAAATTTATGCCTCAATTTAGAGAAAAATTCCCTTCAAATTCGTAAATACAATTTAAAACTATAATTCGAGGTCGATTTAGAATCCCTTTCCACCCATTTTCATTTTCCGTTTTCCTCAACGTTTTTGCTAAATAAATGTGCTCACTCAGCCACACACACGCAGACACACACACACGCACACACACACACACACACACACACACACACACACACACACACACACACACGTATATATATATATATATATATATATATATATATATATATATATATATATATATATATATATATATATACATGTGTGGGCAGCAACCTTTCTTTTAAACATCTTTCCTTATATATGACAGACAAGGAAAATTTAATTAATTTTATTTATTTTTCTAGCGTTCTTATATTTTTCTATTTAGTGGGAGTAACGAAGTACAAAAATTGTCGATTATCCCAAGCCCTTTGGGCCATTCCTTAGCTATTTTCAAGTGGGTTTGATTTAGGTGTTGTTAATTTCTTTTCATATTTTGAAAGTTTAACGTGTAATTGTTTTTTCGTTATTTTGCATCTTAGTAGGAGCGTTTATTTCCGTCTTTTGCGAGTTGAGCGCGCCTAGAATTCGAGTTATTCTTTTTTAATAGAAAGACGCTCACTGGAAATTCAGCCGCGAAGGATCCAAGTAAATGGTCTTGCTATCTTTTAAAACAACACAAATACATCATAAAGACGAACAGTCAGTTATGTGCCATGCGTGATACACGCTTAAGCAACCACGTATCTTTCGATACATGACTGATGAAGCAGATGTTTCTTGTAATAGGTTGCCATTTCTTTCTGCAGTAGACCAGTGGTTATCCAAGGCTATAGAACTCGGTCTGCCCTGCTGTTTACCCATAGCTGGTGGGAAGAGGATTCATACCTTTCGCAAGGATTTTAGTACGTAAGTGAATGTAATGGATTCGACTGGAATTCGAACTCGGCTCTCCGATTTTCAATCCGAGCCGGTATCCATTACTCCACCTTCAATCAACCATCCACCTTGAAATATAACTTTGAAAAGGATGCTGAAAAGTCTCCTGCATGATTTACTTGCCAAATTCTGACGAAATAATCATCAACATCCAATTTTCCCACCTGGCATCAGAGCATATGGTCCTGCTTTCATCGAGTTTCTCGATAGAAGAATCAAACTCACGACTAAGGGTATTAACGTACATGTTCCTCCAAGATTTTACTCACTCTTACATGCCCTCGTAACCCAAAATTGCCAGGTTGGTAATTTTCACAATAATGTCAGATTCAGCGTCTGGCTACTTAATTCTTCTAAGTTAAATAACGTATGACACCAGATCTAGACGTACAGTCCTTTCCGAGACCTCATCAAGAACGTACTATTTGATAATTATTTAAATAAACTTTTCTGTTTTTCTAAATTGAAAGAATGTACTTCTTTTTCTATTGACTACATTTATTTATTTTTATATTATATTTTGTTCTCAATTACTTGGTGAATGTGTGCATTTGTACAATTAAGCGCTCCTGTGAGAGATAAATGTGCCACATGGTTGAAAAAGGCGCGTTCATTGATGTTTTCCAGAGACGAGACAATCAAATAAAAAGCAAGAGTTCTTCTAGGAGCCTGTTGATTTAAAACCCAACGAACACCAACGGACCAAATACAAAAAAAAAACACACTTTCACACTTTCTGATCTCTGATCTTCTTATTTGATGAGTTTATTTCACTTATTGAACGTTTTAACCTCAAAATTCCAAACGCATTTCCCTCATACCTAGTTTGTCATTCATTCCGACCGGAAGACGTAAAAAAATATAAAAAAAAAACAACCTAAAACACGTTTGCAAAACGCGTTATCATTAAAAAAAATTCATTTCATCCAATTATCTCCATATATATAATTGAATAAAATGGGATATATTACCTCTGATCCAAAAATGTTACTAATATATATATATATATATATATATATATATATATATATATATATATATATATATATATATATATATAAGAAATATAGTTTTAAAGTGTGCTATATTTATGGGATAAAGTGCTCAATATCAGAGATAGAGCCTGTGTAAATATAAAAGTGAACATAAGAGTCAATACTTAGAGGCGACAGTCTGTTTCATGCTAGTGCAATCGTCAGGCAATATATATATATATATATATATATATATATATATATATATATATATATATATATATATATATATATATATATATTAGTTTTAATGATTTTATCAGAGCTAATATTGCAATTTTTATTGTTCTTATTATTGCTTTTCTCTAGAACTAGATCAATCTACCCCGGTGGACGAAATAAAACGTTCGGTTCGAAATTCCAATCACCTGAAGAAGGCCGGGGCGTACAATGGCCGAAACGTCGGGAATATGGCAAAAAAGATGATGACAACAGTCAGAAAAATGTAAATAATGTAAATAATTACAATATCTCATCTAAAAAAAAAATATATATATGCGTGTGTGTGTGTATGTGTGTGTGTATGTGTCTGTGTATGCATATATGTATATGTGTGTGTGTGTGCGCACGAAAGCTTGCTGAAGTTGATCCTTAATTTTTCAAATTAAATTATTTTTGATAACAGCTTCTTTGTCTGGGTTATAGCTTTGCAACCCACAATGTACATTTATTGTTTGTGCTGGAACGTGCTTAGAAGAAATCTGCTCATTGACAGTTAGATAAGTTTGCAATAATAAATGCGTTTTATTTGATTTTCTTGAGATTTGTAAAAAATAGATTTGTATTTTGAACCTCACAATCGACTTGCAGAACTTCTATATGTTTTAGTCTAAGAAAAAAAGAATTTTTCCATAAAAAAGGATTGAAGAATTACTTTTCAGAATGTCCTTTCACCTTTTCATATTTCATAAAATAAATTTTTCCATTCCGAATCGAGTTACCTCGGGAAAGTATTGAGTTTTTCCCAATGCAGGACGAATTAATTGAAGCCACGATCAGTCGTTTGAGACTGCAAATGTTAAAAGGAGATAAATCATATATTAAATTTTCACTCTTTCTAGATTTTACTTACCATTGTCAGCAACATGGCGACTGCTTCTACTGCTACTACTACTACTACTACTACTACTACTTATGACTACGAATATATACTTTTTTGAATATTTTATATCTTGATGGTTTGCAAACAACGAACTGAAAGCAAACAGCAGATATATAATGAATGAAAGACTGGTTAAATCTTTAAACAATGAGAATAATCGGCATAATTGAGAAACACTGTTAGGGATGAATAGAATTGCTCTACCTTCTGTCCCACCAACAGATATCGGCATGTCACAATTCATATAAACGAAAAATTAGAATCGCTCTGAGATATGTGACATTACCAGATATATTTGAAACTCCTTTCGTTACTGGTAGCTTGCAATTCATATGATCGAATAAACAGAATAGCTCTGACCTCTGTCCCACCACCAGCTATATTTGAAAATATTTTTGTTACTGTCATGTTAAAATTCATATAAACGAAGACACAGAATCACTCGTTGCAACCACCAGATATTTTCGAAAATACTTTCGTAAAATATACTTTCGAAAAACAAGATTCGCTTCACGCTTTCTGTTCTATCGCGTGATATCTCTGAAAATTATTTCGTTACTGGCATGTCATAATTTGCACAAACGAAAAATTAGATTCGCTCTGCGTTTTTTCCTGTCACCAGATATATTTCAAAATATATACTTAATTTGCTACTGGCATGTCAAAATTCATATAAATAGAAAATTTTATATGATGCAGGAAACAGTGCCAACGTAAAAATACTGTTTAAAATGCAAATGGCGAGACTTGAATGAAAACGAGAAAAGTAGTTACTGGTTAGAAAATTAAGTACAAAGAATAACAACTACTATCAAATGACCTAATTTCTTTCTTATTTTATAATCTATGTTATCCAAAGGGCATACTTGCTGATACTCATTAAACATTTCTTTCTGTTTTTATGAATTCTATGAATTCATTCTACTTATTTATTCACTTTTTATGGAAATATTTTTCTCTTACCCATATTTTTTTTATTTTCATTTCTTTTTGCCTCTGCTGATGAAGTCCATGTTATCGCTTCTGCTATTTCGATCTTTTTACAAGTACTTTGCTATTGCGTTTTGTTCCGTTTTTCGATTTCTACACACTTATTCTTCAGCCATGATTATTTAGCGTACAAGTAATGCTTTATTCAAACGAAACATTATTTACATTATTCGGACTATTGTCCTCATCTTTATTACAACGTTTCGGCCACGCTCCGGCCTTCTTCAGGTGGTTGGAATGTTGAACTGAACCCTTTATTTCGCTCACTGGGGTAGACTGTTCTAGTTCCACGTGCTATGTTTAATGGATGCCAGTTATTAGTTATTTCCTGTTAATTTTTCCCCTCTGAAAGTTCTCCATTGCCTTAACCGAGTATTGAACTCATACTCTTTGGGTCCTGTCACGGGATCTAACCAATGCCTTTATCCACTGTGCCATGTGTCCTTGAGGAAATATAGACAGATATCAAACGAAAAAATGTGTTATTCTTTCTCTTCCAGCAAATAATGATAAATAACCCCTTGAAAATTAATTCCCCCAATAGATTTCCTCTAATATGTGCTAATGAAGCTTTTTCGTTCAGAAATATCTAAAGTGTCAGCTGTATACAGTCGCTTTCACAGATCAATGTTTAAAAAGGATTTCCATCGAATAAATCGTCTAGCAAGGACATGCTTTCTTAACTTGTCTGGCGGTACAGAATCACAAAGATCCGTACCAAATAACAGAATAGAATCTTTTGAATACTTTCAACAGCGGCAACAACTAAAATGGATAGCAAACGTAACTGGAAGAGAAAATAATGCAGTAGTTAAGATACTGATATTCCACGCTACTTCAAACAAATGTTTAGGAAAGAAACCCCTATCAATAGTGGAAATAAGTAATTGAACTAAAGAAATCTATTTTCAGGAAAACATTATTTAATAGAAAGATTTTATAAATATCACTTGAACGTTACCTTGGCTGCTCGATGAATGAATGCCAATTGATTTCCTTATAAGGAAACGGCTAATATTACCATTACCATTCTGCCCGATTTTCTTATTTATAATCATAGGCTGAAGGTAAATCTACGTTTTCTCGAAGCACATTTTTCTGTAGGATGCATGAAGAGAATAACAAATATGTATACACCAACTGGCATTCGTTGGTGTAAAGTCATGTGTGTTTCATTTTCGTAGATGCCAAAATCTTTCTGAAATGTGTAAATGACGTGTGTTACAAATGACTGATCGCAAAAGTAATGAAGGGCTGAGTAAACATAGAAAAATATTTTCTGAATATTTTCCTGAAATTGTATGAAAGATGGTACTGGCAATATTGATTCAACGTAAGTACAGTCAACCTTCGTAAACCCGAATGCGACAGATTTATTTCTATCTAAACTATGAAGTAATCGATTACTTTATTTTACCGCAAACCAATATAATAAAAATGCGTAAGATGTTGGAAAACATTGCGGTTTCTTGTTCGGCTCTTTATTTTGGCCAATATTCCCTTAACAGAGAAAAGCCGAACGATATAGCAAATAGAAGAGAATAAAGGGTCACCTCGTATTGTTGATATACATTTTTGCGAGCTAGAGTACGACAACATGTACAAGCCATGGCATTGGTCGATGCGAAATTAGCTACAGTTCAAGATGTCGACAAATAAGTTACGGGCATCGATATTTATTCGCTGTTCTCTTGTTAGCCTTTTGCAGGCCAAGTTAAAAATGGCGAGAGAGGAGGGAAAAAAGAAAAACGGAAGAAACGAAAAGTGAAAGTCAAAGACTGAAAAAAAAGAAAAGAAAACAAGATTGAAGAGAGAAAATCTAATTGGGTAGAAACGAATAACCGGAAAATAAAAAAAGAGGCTAAGACTACTGCAATTAAACGAACAAAGACGTATTGGAAATATTCAGAAAGAATAGTTTTTTTCTCGGAGAGGAAGAAAGAGAAAATATTAAAATAAAAATGCTAATTAGGAAACGGAAAAATGAAAAAATGGTAAATAAAAGAAATTCAAGGGAGACTGAATGAAAAAAGAACGCAATAAAATTAACAACACTAATAAAGAAAATATACAAAGGAATTAAACAAAAATAGAAATTCATAGCAGTTGAAGGTACACCTTTCCTTGGTGCAATGGTCAACAAATTAATCTAGAAATCCATTAAGAATGTTTAAAATTCATTGGGTGTTGCAGACTAAAGTGTCAATGGCAAACGAAGCTAGAATTATTTAATACATGCAGAAATTGATGCCTAAGTTTGAGGTCATTGTTCGGCAACACGTCTCGCAGGATTTTATTTACTGCAAAGTGTCATTAAAAAACAAAACAAAGGGGAGGCTCCTTTTTATTAACGTTTAAACAAATGAATAATTGACTGAAGTTAACAAAAGGAAATTAAGAGGGAAGAGTAACAGAATAGAGAAATCTGAATTAATTCGAATTGTAAGTGAAACATTTGAAGGAAATGAAAGAAAATTATCAGTAGCAATAAAAGATGTTTGAAATGAGTAAACAGTCAGCAAATTACTATCAGATATCATTATATCCATGAGGAATTCAAGTCTCACTTGGTCAAAATATATGTGGGCCTTTACGATGTCATTTTAATATCAATAAGCAAAGAGAATACGCAAAATAGTTTCTCCAAAAGAGAGAAAGAAAAGAAGGAAAGAAATAAAAGTATTTGACGTGCGTATGAAAGAGAAAGAACGAAAATAGAAATATTTGAATGATTCAATATTGCTTGACTAAAAATAAGAAGACTTTTCCAAAGATAAACGGCTCATAGAAGGAACAAGTAAATAAAAAAAAAGCAATGAAAGGAAAGTAAAGTAATCAGTAATGGCAACAAACCCATTTTGTCATCTACGCTTACTAATCATGTGAAAATCAAACTTAGCAAATATTAATTCTGTGTTCTTTTGACAACCTTGTCTGGATAGTTGTCATTTGCGCCTCAGACCCCAAGAGTTTTGAATCGTATATTAAGGTTATACCGAAAATAATCCGAGTCATATTGAAGGCAGTTATCAAGAGGTCTTCTTAATATGAATCAATCAAAACTGAGTAGACTCCGTATGTAGGGTCGTCATGTATTAACTAGAATTCGTCGATTTTATCCCGTAGTCCATTACGGTTGGGCTATTTCCTTAATGATGTCTTTTATTGAAAGACAGAGTATGGGATTGAGACACAATAATAAAAACGAACGACGTGTGTTAAGGGAACTTAGCAGCGCCAATAACATTCAAATATTTGAAGTGACATTTGTAAAATAAGAAAATATGTGATGTAACCTGAATATTGAAACCGATTTAAAGCGATAAAAGGAAGGAAAACGTTACAAAATGAGCAACAACGAAGAAAAATAGGGTAAACTATTTTTGGAGAAGTAAAAAGTTGATAAAATATTTCTTTCAAGCTAAAAGTAATGGACATGGTTACGCCGATGTTACTTGAGAAAAGAACCGAATATTTTATCATTGCAATTCCAGACAAATGCCTTTCCACTAATTGTATATAAGTGAAAATACTAAATAAAGAAATTCCACAATAAATAATTATTACCTTTGTAGAAAAAGAGACGCGATTTTATATAATGTCTTCCGGGACAATAGCCTTTTGGATTAAAACGCTGTTTCGGATATTTGGTTGTATAGTAAGAGTTCAATCTCTGGTCCGGGCAGTTCATAAACTTACTTAGTGGAAAACTTGAGCAGTAACTAATTAATAGGGCGTGGGGAACAAAAGACGATATACTTCGAGATAGACAGTGGAACGAGAACAATTTAGCTCTGTAGTACGAAGTTCCCTGGAGATTAGCAGACAACCAGAGAAGGTCAAATTTTTGGAATAATACAAAATAATAACAAAGTCTTGGAATTACATTATTTGGAATATTGTCTTCATCTTTGTCGCATATTTATTACAACGTTTCGGCCGTTCAGGTGTTTGGAATGTCGAACTGAACCACTGTTTAATGGATGTCAGTTATCAGTTATCTCCTGTTAATTTTTGCCTTAACCGGGTATTGAACCATTTTTACCAGTGCTCATATTGCAATTTTTGCAGTTATTATTATATGTTTTTTACCAACTTTGTTGTTATTATGACTTTTCTCTGGCACTCATTATTACTGGTTCCCATATTGTTTTCATTTCTAAAAACAAAAAACAAAATAAAACTGGGATAGGCGGGTACAAGAGGAGGAGGGGGACGACAACACTCAGAAAATAGTCTGCCTACCGTATGTGAAGGGGTTATCAGAGAAAATACAAATGATCTGCGGTCCATATAACATCAGGAAAACCTTCAAAACTTGACGACACTTCGCAGATATCTCTCCCGAGTAAGACCCCCCATAGAGGAGAACACGAATAAAGACTGTATTTACGCTATCCCGTACAGCTGCGGAAAGAAATATAAAGGAGATACAGGCCGGCCCCTTAAGGTGAGGCTTCAAGAACACCAGAAAGCTGTAACACGAGGGGAAGTAGAAAAATCAGGCGTGGCTGACCACATATGGAGAGAGAAGGGAGATCAGCGCCCTCTGTGGGATCAGGTTGAGATCATAAACAAGGAACACCATTGGAAAATTTGTAAACTTAAGGAATCAGCACATATGCTAGGCCACAAAAATCTGCTGAGCCGACCAAGCATAGAAATAAATACAGTATGGGAACCAGTAATAAGGAGAGCCAGAGAAAAGCGATAATAACAACAAAGTTGCAATATGAGCTCTGGTAAAAATGGTTGCTGAAGACATTAGTTTTATAATACCCAGAAATTCATAGACAGATGTCCTCAAGGACACATGGCACAGTGGATAAAGTCGTTGGTTAGATCCAGTGACAGGACCCAAAGAGTGTGAGTTCAATACCCGGTTAATTGGAGAACGTTCAGAGGGAAATAATTAACAGGAGATAACTGATAACTGACATCCATTAAATAGGGCACGTGGAACTAGAACAGAATACCCCAGTGAGCGAAATAAAGGATTCAGTTCGTCATTTCAACCACCTGCAGAAGGCTGGTGCATACAACGGCCAAATCGTTGTAATAAATATAGCGACAACGATTAGGACAATAGTCCGAATAATGTAAATAATGTACATAATACCTCATTTCGGAAATATATACAAATAAGGCATTTAATTCGACTGTAAATAATCACTCCTCTTCCCAAAAATTCACACATGTATTATATGATGGGATCTTTAAAATTAAATCCATTTATCTGGTTCAAAGGGAACATAGAATAGGCATGACAGAATAGGATCTTTTATCCAGTGAGAATTGTGCAACCAACATGTGTTTGAACATGTAAACAAATAGTACCATCAAAATCATAGAAAAACGGATTTGATATTTTCAGAAATGGAAATTCTCGTCTGTTTTAAACGTGACGACGAAAATAAAACGTATAAAGGAAATATTACATGCACGTCTACCGGTAAATAAAGATGTACATCCGAAAGTGTTGATTAGTTTCAAAGTACGTCGAAGTTTGCTCAAAATTTCTCGGCTAGATAAATAAAATATTGCAAAATAAATTCTAAGATTTGCTCATTTTATCAGATCCTGGATGTCGATTGAGTCCAGGAACTTTTCAGAATACATTCTTAAGTTTTAGAATACATGGTTTGTATTAAAAAGAATAAAAACTTGTAATTTCAACGGATAATTTATAATTAAAAGATATATTTCGGAAAGCTTTTTCAGTCCTTGATCACACTTGGGAAATAAATAAAACAGTGACTAGGCTATATTGTATACGTTATAAATTCAAATTAACAAAAGAAAATTCTAATGAATTGAGTTTGCGAGACATGCGTAAGTTGAAAGCAGGAGAATTGCTTAAAGAAGGAAAGAAATGTTATTTCCAAACCAGAGTAGAAAAAAATTATTTCTATTTTTTTCGTATTTTCCGTTGGAAGTCAATCGAATTTTTTTCTTAATTTGAATTTAAAACATATATAATGTAGCTTAGTCACTGTTTCATTTATTTCTCCAGTGTGATCAAGGATTGCAAATGCTTTCCGAAATATATCTGTTTTAACAAGAAATTATACGTTGGAATTACAAGTTTTTATTCTTTTTAATTCAACTTCAGCAATGTAATGAAGCGTTTTTACAATTATACAGGAATTGTAATATGGCAGAAAGATTAAGATAGTTCAAATCTTAACGATACTGGGCGCTGTGATATTCCTAAGTATGACCCTGGAGATAAGAATGGCTACTGAGTCTTCTGAAAGAACCATTAGCAATATCCTTCAAACCTTACAAAGAGCAATATTATTTAGCGATTGAGGTACATCGAATAAATGCTATTTCCCTGTCGACTAAAAATGTCGTTATATCACCAGGAATAAATGTCCTATGGAAACAGGTAAGGGCAATTAGCCTAGTTATTAAAGGCTAAGCCATCATTTCTTTTGCTATATTAAACCTGTCGCAGACTAGTTTTGATGTAATGAGTACGATGAAAAATGATTCATTTCGAGCAGGATCTTGCAAGAGTATTAGCTACTGCGCCCGAATGGCAATATCCAATTCAATATTCAATGGTAATATTCGATTCGGTTTTAAACAGTTTACTATTGAAGACCTCTTCTCAAGAACATACTGACAGTAAATTCTGATTTATAACCGGCTAGGTTAGCTTAAAACTCATTTGTTTATGTTCAGCCTTATGAGTCACTATCTCAATGATACAAAGTTTCTAGCAGCAGACAATTCAATGTCGATATTTTAGAAAACAAAAATTGAACTCAAGCAAAATTAGGGGAAAATAAAATTTACTTTCACAATCAAAAAGTTTATAAGTTAAAATCTCTTTTGGAAAACGTCCAAAAAGATTTTTTTTTAATCTACTCGTTTAACATATACAGAATAATGAAAATGATTTACATCATGTTAATAGTACAACAATATCCACAAATTTCTTGGGTAATCAATGATTTTTTTGCAGTTTAAAAATGTTACTAGCGATATGGTCAAGGTAATCAGTTGAACAATGTTCAGTCTTAACGGCTTTTATGCAAGAAATCGAAGAAAAAATGACAGTTTAAATTTGTTTAAAGAGCATCAATCTTCGACCTAACCATCTTTGTGATACTCTGCCACGATGAATATCAAAGACGGTTTCTTCATTCTAATAATAATCAGCAAGAAATACAATGTACCATTATACCAGTTCTGGTCTATTACACAATACCACGAATAGTACGGAAATAGAGTATAATGTACATAACAGTGTCCATTGAATGTAGAAGATCATCGAAGTAGATGTCCCTGAAAAAGTTCGATATTGCGCGTGATCGAGTGAGGAAAAAGCACGTAAGCAAATCACATGAATTTGAGTAGAACTCAGGATTACATTGCAAAATGTAAGTCTGCAACCAGCGATATAAGTGGTTAGCAATATCAAGTAAAGAGATTTCGCTCCTACAATACAATCGGAAGTGATCAGACAAATTGGATGAAGAAGACATCATCTCGACATCGAGCACTTATTTGTTTCTCCAACCAACGTTATGAACGAAGCGTAAATTCATAGCGACATAATTCCGAGTTGGTTACGATAAGTTATTAAACTATTTACTGTCAACAATAAATAATATCAACATATTACAGTTTTCTGGCAACCAATTGCGATAGTAAATATCCATTACGCTATGTTTGATATAATATTAAATTTGTCTAGTTTCCAAATTGTCCCTGGCGACTCCTGCTTACATAGGTTATACGCTGTTGATACCAGTCATATTACCAAATAATATAAACTGCGAGGCAACAGATTCGGATCATAAGTCTAATTAGGTGTTATTATTCCGTGAAAACGTGAAACATATCGTAATTAATGAGCCATGAATATTACAAGGCGTGTAAATGTATCCTCTGATGTCAGGTTGTTGCATGCATGTCTCTTAACAGCTGTCACACAGTTTTTCATCCGATACAAAGCCCAAGAGCCACTCAAGGTAGAGCCTTACTGAATTATATTGTTTTATGGACGAAAGCGGAAGAGGTAAGAATTTAGAAAACGGTTTATGCTAGTATCTGTCTATATTTCTGAGATGAGGTATTATGTACATTATTTACATTATTACTATTTTCCTCATCTTTGTCGCCATTTTTATTACAACGTTTCGGTCGTTGTACGCTCCGGCTTTCTTCAGGTGGTTGGAATGTCGAACTAAACCCTTTATTTCGCTCACTGGGGTAGACTGTTCTAGTTCCACGTGCCATGTTTAATGAATGTCAGTTATCAGTTATCTCCTGTTAATTTCCCTCTGAAAGTTCTCCACTGCCAAGGACACACGCGTTAGTTAGATCCAGTGACAGGACCCAAAAAGTGTGAGTCCAATACTCGATTAACAATGAAACATGAAGAGAGTGAGGACGGTTAGTCAAATCTTGGAGATTTTAATACAGAGTGAACATGTTGTTTCAATACGTCCCATAAGTTTTCAGTTGGATTGAGATTAAGGATTTGTGTCAATACAATGCATTGTTTCTGGAACAATTCCTGTGAGCAGTGTATCAGGCTGCATTGTTCTGCTGCAAGAAGAAAATGCCATCGTAATGTTGTTGAGTTAAGTGGCATGCGATAAGTCCCTTTAACTTAAATGATACGAACTAGTGCTTCCCCAAATCATTTTACTCAAAGTGTCGCATTGCTTGCATTTACCTGCTGTTTTCTCACAGAGTGTCATCGCTTCCTCAAATCAAGGAAACCCTGCTGTTCATCTTATTCAGGCGAAAGTGAGATTTCTTGAATCAAACTATTTTCTTCCATTGTTAATGTATCCTGTACTGAAAACCACATCCCATTTGAAGACAAATTATGCACTTAGTATATACATTTTGACCTGCTTTTAGATCCACTGACTCACACACGGAAAATGTATACAGTGTTGGGAAACTTTTATTTTTTCACGGTGAATAACGCTATATGCAATTTGTACTAGGGTAACACTTCCGTAGGCCTGTATCCTTCACCCATCGATAAGACTTAGCCACTTAATAAGTTGCCAACTGTTGCTGATTTTTCTTCTTCAGGTCAATTTTCATATGTATCGGAGGAGCAAATCCTACAAGTCATACCGAAATTCAAGGACCTAAACTCCTGTCCATAACAATTTGGCCTTTATAAAAATCATTCAGTTTTCTGCTTGCCAAAAACTTCGGCATTATATAAATTAAAATGCTATGCTCAAGAATAGTTTTCCTGCTTATCTTCATCCGAACCTGCTGCGTTCAATTGTTACGAGACAGTAGCTGTGATTCTTGCCTCATGTCTCATCAGATTATCTGTGAATTAGTGTTATGGTTCCAGAATTCATATTCTTAAAGTATGACAAATTCATTCTTTATAGTTGATTAACATTTGGATAGTCCCAAATATTCTATTTCGGTTGTGTACTAAATTTAAATCGTTAAGTTTCTCAATTGTTCCTGGAGCTAGATTAACGGTAATATTGCAGTTCTAGGTTTCTAATTATTTTAGATTTTCTCGTACTAGTCTTAATTTCCTTAATAGCAATAAGATGGTTAAAAACATGCTGATTCCTGAGGACGTGAAATACACACATATAAATTTATATTTTATATTCATTAGAATATATGATAGTTTAATTATTAGTCGTCAAGTATCCAACGGCTTCAAATGAGACAATCTTTCTACTCTTACGATTCGGCTATTTTTGGTACAAAACCAAGTTTAGTAATTGTCGATAAGTACGTCTATGCCACTGCCATCATGAGTCAATGTTGAGCCCCAGGATTCTGACGCTGATTTTCAAGGTAAGAAAACCGTCGCCACCTGAAATAAACAAAATCTACGTCTCCACAGAGTTTTTCCTGTAAGTATTGATTCTCTATTAAAATCTAAGCATAGTAAGTATTGATTCTCTATTAAATGCTAAGCATAGTAAGTATTGATTCTCTATTAAAATCTAAGCATAGTAAGTATTGATTCGCTATTAAAATCTAAGCATAGTAAGTATCGATTCTCTATTAAAATCTAAGCAGAGTAACTATTGATTCTCTATTAAAAGCTAAGCATAGTAAGTATTGATTTTCACTTAAAATCTAAGCATAGTAAGTATTGATTCTCTATTAAAAGCTAGGCATAGTAAGTATAGATTCTCTATTAAAATCTAAGCTTAGTAAGTATTGATTCTCTATTAAAAGCTAGGCATAGTAAATATTGATTCTCTATTAAAAGCTAAGCATAGTAAGTATTGATTCTCTATTAAAAGCTAGGCATAGTAAGTATTGATTCTCTATTAAAAGCTAGGCATAGTAAGTATTGATTCTCTATTAAAAGCTAAGCATAGTAAGTATTGATTCTCTATTAAAAGCTAGGCATAGTAAGTATTGATTCTCTATTAAAAGCTAAGCATAGTAAGTATTGATTCTCTATTAAAAGCTAGGCATAGTAAGTATATTTTGATTCTTTTCTAGTTCTCTTCATTATAATCGGTTGTTGAAGATCCAAGACTAAACTGCAGAATTTTAAGATAATGTTCTTCAAGTCAAAAAGTAAATCCTCATGAGGAAGATTGGCGCGACACAATCTCTTCATTCCTCTTTTGCAAATCCAATATTGCTGTGTGTGCACTTCTATGCAACACTTAATAAGTTTCTTAATATGCTTTATAGTAATTTTAAAGGATAATAAACTTAAAGAATTCCTGCTACCACAAGTAGTAATAGAGTTTGTGTTGATATAATTAAGTGGTTATCATTGGGATTTTTATTACGTTGCAGTAGAATTATTATAATGACAAATATTTTAAATGTTCTCGCTATTATCTAAGTATACAGTTATAAACAAAGAAAATAAAGTTGAACTTCTATGCGTTATCAGTCGTCATATATGCCAGTGAATGCTGGAGAATTTCTTCACAGAAAAATAGAAGACTTCAAGCAAAAGAAATATGGTTCTACAGAAAAGTACAAAGAAGGCCATGGGCAAAACATGTCAACAAGGAGAAAGATTTGTGGGAAAAGAAAACAAAAAAGCTATTTATATTTACAACTAGTTGGAACTTTTTGACACTTAATAATGGAAGAAAACTTGGAAATTTGGCGCTCAAAGGTCATATTGAATGCACGGGAAACAGCGGGAAACATTGAGTAATCTATCTGTCGAAATTACATGGATGAGAAAACAGTGATTGGGAAGGATATTAACCAGACAGACATTGCCAAGCAAAGTGAAGTTGTGGAGATCCATAATCCCTCACGTCCTTAAGGGACACGGAAGATAAAAAAGAAGTACATTATACAGCCCAATATAGAAAGCATCGCGTTGGTGGGAATGTTTTGCCAGTAGTACATACGATCCTCATTTGAAACCAGAAATTGTAATTTTCGCTCGTAATGTACTAAACTGAATAAATATTATGACTATCATTATTACTGTTAAGCCAATTAAACCTTTATTTACCAATCTCTCTTACTGTGTTGCATTTAATTAAATAAATATTCATTTTAATGGTGAAGAAGTGTTCGGTGAAAAGAAATGTTGATAAAAAGCCGAGAATGATAAATGTTACTAAACGAACAATTGATATGTTCTTCATGCAAACTTAATATTCAATTTACACTTCCTTCTCGGCTTGGTTTGGGAAAAGTGATGTCAACTCTACGCATAAAGTTCTCCAAATGGAGATAATTAAAAAAAAAGAAATCCATCTTCAAACTATAAACTAATAACAAAATAAATTATGGATTTTTTTATTCATATTTAGGAACATTCTTGACGAGAAGATGACTTTTGGCTCAGTGAAAAGAGAACATCTCCTCACACTCTCCCAAATATTCAATAAAAGTTAAATGTCAACGCGCCCTCTCTCCAAAGCAATGATTGAGACAAAAGACGCTACCAAAACCTGAGGCAGATACAAAAAAATATATTGTTCAGCACAAATATAAAGGATGGAAAAACTACATATAAATGTTGTACTGTGCAGTAAAACGAAAGACTGAGTCTCTAAAAAGCTGGCATTCTCTCTCTCTCTCTCTCTCTCTTTCTCTCTCTCTCTATGTTTGTTTCACGCGCACAAACCCACACAAATACACATCGACCACACAAAGCTACACACAAATAACGTTCAAGCTTGCGTACACACATACACATAAACGTACACACTGTTATACACGGAACTTCAACCACAGCATATTAAAAAAAAGTTTTCTGGTTCTATTCTTGTCGTTTACGACATATTTTACATGTACACGGCTGTAACAATATACGAATTCCCAAAATCAATATAATTGACGTGTCCGATATTTCGACTTGCGTGTGTCATCGTCAGGTGTGTGCAGGATGTGAATTTATGACCGTCATAAAGAATAAGTCAAATAAATTTAAGCAAATAATAAGTGATACATTTCGATAATGACACTGAAAACGCAAAGAGATACTGCAAGTGAAAGGAATATGATAAGACGTTAGTGAAGTGAAAAGACAAAGATTAGGTTTCAGGAAGACAGAAGGTGGTGATTGGGGCTACTTTTAAACCTTTAAATCCTGGAGAAGACAGGAAAGCACAAACGCCTGAAGAGAAGTTCACAAGTGAGAAATCCTAACTATTAGAATAGAACTTACTATTAGATCTCGTTATTTGAACATTAAAAGGATGAGACCTAGTTTCCAGTCTAGTAATACTTCTAACTTTATGCGGTCGACGTAACAAGAAGAAAAGCGCACCAAGATAATTGCAATGGAAATATAGAAAAGACAAAGTGAATCCACATGACGAAAGTGACTGTTCGAGATATGATCAATAAAAATACAGACATTTCTATGGATTTTAACAAATATCCTGGGTTATATAACAGGAGCAACAGACCAGATGTGATAGCATTATACAATTCCCGAACGAATGGTAAATTTATAAGCGTACAAGAGAGGTCCTCGCGAGAAAAAATGATAAATAACTAACCAGACCTCTCCAAACCATCCTGTCTTTTCCTTACTTATTAAAATGTTGTAAGTCACCTAAGCTCTTCAAGGTTTTTACGGGGGATGAATGGTATTTTATTGATTTTAATATCGTTTTTCCATGTGTATTCTACAGCTGTTCGCCTAATATCTATGTATGTTATTCTTCCATTTGGTATTGTTCAAAAACTATTTCCATTATATTTGTAGCCTGCTTTGATTTGGAAGAATATTAAATAAGAAGTTCCCAAGTTTTAACTGCTGATAACCAGAGAAGTCATTACTTTCTCTGGAAAGAAAATAACGTGCTATTATATTTAAACTGGATGGAATAGATAAAAGAACAAAGGAAAACGGGATTTCTTTTTCTTTTAATAAACATTTTGGATTGGTGACGGTAATTATCTTTATTAGCGTATGTTTGTTTTTGTTTAATTTAGATATCTTCAAATGTTTTGGCCTTTTTTGCTGTTAGATTTGTGGAATATTTTGGTGTTATTTATAAGAGTCTATCCGATGTTACTATAATTCTTATGGTTCTTGTTAATGTAGGTTTAATGCTACTTTGTTCATATAAATGACACATACGGCTTCAGGAAAGACTGATTGCTGTGTAACATAGATAAGACATATATTTGATTGCTTATTTAATCTTCAATTAGAATGATAAAAAATATTAGTCTCATCTAGTTTGGTTGGTGAGTTGAGAAATGATGTTTTATAATTAGATTAGCTGTTTTGATTTTTCATAATAAGTGACACACTTTATAGAGCTATTTATTCTACATGTTTAATATATAGATGTATTATATTTTTATTGCTATTTCACGTGATTCGGACACGGTAATAAATTTGATTATGGAGATTCTGTACATCTAGACCAACCAATTTCGCGAAAGTTAAATTGCAATTTAGAATTTTCTATGGGTACAATTGTCATGTCTGTGCTTTTCAATAAAATATATTTTAAAGAACATTGCTGGCTAAATACACGAGATATAAACACAAACACACACGTGTGTGTGTGTGTGTGTGTGTGTGTGTGTGTGTGTCTGTGTGTCTGTGTGAATATAAATATAAAAGTTGACACTGAGGTCAAAACGAAGCGGCGACAATTGTTTCAGGCTTTAACAATATTCAGGCCACGTATTTATATGTATTTATGTTGCATGACGTGTCATGTTCGTTTTCTTCAGGTTGGAATGAAAGACAAAATTGTGTGTAAGGAAAATGCGTTGGGGCTTTCGAATATATATATATATATATATATATATATATATATATATATATTTAAAAATCACGTCTGTTGAGTCCGCCATCTTGGTTGGTTTCAACTTTACGGTATTCTCAGGCGATTGTTACCTATTAACTTTTTTTTTTAATATAATGAATGCTATATTTTTTTTTAATAAATGAACAAACGCACAGGGTATTATAAATGAGCCGGTGGTGGTGGTGATGGGGGGGTAATTGAAATTTCATTTTATCCAGCCTCATATGTACTGAAGAATCATTTCCTAATATGTGAGGAAGGACTCAATACTTCGGATTTCTGGTTCAAAAGGCTCTTTGTATCCAGAAATGTCATAATTGCTCATTTTTTCTGTTGGCATAGATTGCAAATACTGTTGTGGTTATCATAAGACTTCGGCTTTTTAAAAACGTTTCTACCTTACAGTCGGATCTCTGTAGTTTTTACTATTATTATCATTTACAATTATTATCGCTTCTAAATTAATAGTGTAGCTTAATTTAACTGAGTTTTTATTTTAATATCTTATGTAATTTTGAATCTTTTGGGAAATGTTTGCTAAGTAAATGAAAAATAATTTCCCTTTTTTACATTGCAATTCTAAGTTAAAAGTGCGGTTAAACCAAATGATATTTTTTCTTTTCTTCGAATTGTTATTCATATGTTGTCTAATTTGTGGTTGAAATTCTAGTTTAGTTTTGTAACCCTCTACCTTTAAGTTCTCATAATCTTCCTTTTTATTCTCAAAAATAATTTTGTTTCTGGAAGAGTTTCTGGATAACCTACATTATATTCCTTTAAGAAACCTCGTAGTTATATTCCTTTATGTTCACCTCGTAGTTATATCGAATATTCACGTATTTTAATTTTGCGTTAGGTTTCAGTATAGGGAAAAACTGACAGATTTAAGATTTGATCCTACGGCCATATATATATATATAT
>OZ038489.1:122475068-122482568 GCA_964036315.1 Acanthosepion esculentum | reverse complement strand
GATTACCTAGCTTTTCGTAAACTAAACATATATATATATATATATATATATATATATATATATATATATATATATATATATATATATATATATATATATAACTGTTATATAACGATAAAAAACGAAAAATATCTATAACTGTTATATAACGATAAAAAATGAATTAAAAAATAATATACTGCGTTACTTAAAAATGGAAAACCAAAAAGAGAAAATATACAGTGTAACAAATAAATAATAACAAGTATAATAAATTGATCTAAATACATCCAAATATATAAATAAACTAACAACCGATACCTATAAACTAGCCGTTCAGAAAAAAAACAAGTTTAGAAAATACAAATAAAGATAATCCATATAAATAAATTAAAAACTGTTCCCACCAAAATAATAGTCAGAACAAACCACAAAAATAAACTCCAAAATTCAACAAATAGCTTTAATTATCTTCCCAAACAAAAACAAAACTATTAAATAAGCTATATAAACATTTTTTATTACGTTAATAAAAACACAGATCTAAATAAAAATAAATAAGTAAATAAATAAATAATAAATAAACAAATATATAAGATAAAAAATAAAAATAAAAATGAATAAAAACAGGCAAAACAATTTGACCCAAATAAATAAGCAAATAAACGACTTCCGGTAAAATAACCGCCATAATAGACAACCCACAATAAGCTATATAAACAAATTTTTACTACGTTAATAAAAACACCGATCAAAATAATAAAAAAAAATATACAAGATAAAATATAAAAATAAAATTAGATAAAAACAAGCAAAATAATTTGACACAAATAAATAAATAAACAAATAAACGACTTCCGGTAAAAGTAACCGTCAAAATAGACTAACCACTATGCAGCACTGGCCCGTATATATAAATAGCCGAGAAAAATAACAGCACTAGTTGCCTGACGATTGCATCTAGCATGAAACAGATTGTCGCCTCTAAGTGTTGACTTCTATGTTCACTTTATATATATATATATCAAGGGCGTTCTAACGTAGATATACAGTAATGAAAAAAAACAGAATGTATGTATTGATTATACAAACATATCAATAACAATATGTTCCTGTACGCTTTCAAAATCTATTTGGCCTCCTCGTTCGTTAAATTAGCAGCCATCATTAAATTACCACTTTACCTGCAAAACATTTATTATTATTTCTTAGAAAACAAAAATGATAAAGTATAATAATACAAATTATGGAAATAAATATATTAAAAATAATTTTAATGAATTAAATGAATTCTAGTATTGTATGAATCCTAGATCCGCTATAACATTACTAGTATAATATTTATTCTATACTTACTTTGCTTACTATACTAGACGCTAGCATATCATTGACAAAACCTGTTCTTAAAATTATTTCATCTGCTTGTACATGGAATTCTTTTGTGGTGCTTCTTGATTACAGTGAGTTCTAAAACTTCCTTGGACAGTAGCGCAGATTTTAAGTAGAGACAAGTAGTCAGTTTAGTTCACTTTTAGTAAAGTTATGGATCAATAAAAATTCTACAAATATCTACATACCTTTTTAAGTTTCAAGAAAAGGGAAAAGATTGAACAATAAATAAAAAGAACAATAAAAAATATTTGAATAACAAGAAAAATTAAACATATCAACATAAGAAATATTTTTTTACGGATTAATTATATCATGTATAGCACCCAAACTATGAAATGAACACGACTTTATATATATACAGTGTAACCCGGATATAAGAGAGTTGTCGGGACCGGAGAAAAGGTATCTTATATCCGGGTTTCTCTTATATCCGGGTTTGGTCTATTTTGTTTTATTATCACAGGCTCTAATTTGGGACCAGAGAAAATATCTCTTATATCCGAGTTTCTCTTATATCCGGGTCTCTTATATCCGGGTTACATTGTATATATATATATATATATATATATATATTGATAGATAGATAGATAGATGTATTAGTTGATTTGTCAGCAAATATGAATAAAATATTATATATATACAGGGTGTCAATAAAGTTCGTGTGCACTTTAAAAAAATTATAACTTTATTCGTATTTGCAATACAAATAATTTGTAAAAAAGATTAGAAAAAAGTAAATCTATATTTTTTATGGTTTTATTGAAATTTTATTTAAGTTTCCACATGTTCTCCATCATTAGCAATACAAAGGGTAATATGATTTTGCCGTTCACGGAAAACATTTGCCAACTGATTTACAGTAATGCCTGAAATCACATTAGTTATTTTAGCTATACTTAAAACTAGGTACATTATACTTTATAATATTTTTTAAAGATTATTTCTATCGCAAATACAAATAAAGTTATCATTTTTTTAAGGGGGCACGAACTTTATAGACACCCTAAATCTCAATCCGTTAGATTATTTTTATCATTTGAAACGTTACTTTTACTGGATACACATATTTGATTTGTCGCTCAATTTATTTATTAAACATTATATTTATTCATTTTCATCTACTGGCCTGAATAATCGAGTGATTTTCTTAAAGGAAAATATGGATTCTCAGGTAGAATGCGAACCTCTTGCACTTCTTGGAACCAGTCATTAGATCCGACGTTCCAGGACCAACTCGGCTACAAAGCAGCCTTGTCGATCAGGCAAAGTTTTAAATGTCTTCTGCCCACAAAGGCACAGGTTATAATCTCCCCGAAGAGCGCACATTTTTCTTTACAAAGATTTCTCGAATATTCAGGCTGGTAAACAAAATTTAAAAAATAATGTAGTGCCTAATAAATAAATAATTATTTTCTATGCGCAACACTTATTGCAATGTGCTCAATATCAGTGATACAGCTAACATTTTAAGTTGTATGGATATGAGTTCATGACCCTGGGTTTCACTCTTTTGCGATCATCAGTTTATCTGACCATCAGACAAACTGATGATTGCAAAAGCGTGAAACCCGGGATCAGAAACTTATATCCATACAATTGAATATATATATATATATATATATATATATATATATATATAAATGACAATAGGAAATCTGTAATAGTTGCCGAAGCACAAAGGAGACCTCACAAAAAACAACGTAGCTAATGCAGTAGTCATGCATAGAAATAAATTCGACCACAATTTTGATTTAAAAAATTCTATACTACTAAAAAAGAAAATAACTCACTCAGAAGTTAAATCCTAGAGAGTGCCGCCATTGAATATTACCCAAATACGCCCAGGCTTTTTCCTATTTCACCTTTCTTAACAGCATTGCTACTCTCCCAAACAAACGTACACAACAATATCGTGAAATCAAAGGAAAATGGTTGAATCCGTCAACACAGCAATAATAACAATATCTCCACACGTGACAGTAATTGACGTAATTTTCAGTTAACAGTATGAAAAAAGAGATCTCTATATTCTTCCAGTTGCTAAGGGTATTTTGTTTTTGTTATTGTTACTTTGTTTAAATAAATTCATTTCGTTTTTTGCCTTGAGAATGTCCACATAGGAAAAACGCCTCAGAAACTATTACAGTTTTCCTATTGTCATTTACATTTATAAATATTGTCTTTTCTACAAGTTAACTCCGAGTAAAATTCATATATATATATATATATATATATATATATATATATATATATATATATATATATATATATATATCTTAAACTATCTAAATATATGTTTATATATATATATATATATATATATATATATATATATATATATATATATATATATATATATATATGTACAATTATCATTAAATATTCCTTTAGCGTTTTGCTGAGTTTCTTTTTGTGCCAAACTACCTGTTTGATGTCATGCGAAAATTTGTAAACGTACTTATTGAAACTTGTGGTAATGATCAAGCACATTCACCCATCATTAGAATGTGCTTGATCATTGACGCAATACAACATTAGCACAAAAATTAATAGAACTCTACTGTGTTCTTTCTAAATATCATGTGTTTTTTGCCGACAATAAAACAATCATATGCCAATCTAAAAGTGATAGTCTGAAGGTGATATGGGTTTAAAATAGGCCACAGGTATAATCACAACACATCGCAGTTTTATTAATATTTACTGCGTGGTATTTACAACATGTGGATTGATACTGTCCTGCATCAGATCAATTTTTTAATAAGACAACATCTTTTATATTCCAACGTTTCATTTAATCGAGGCACTTGCTCACTGTGTCATTGTGCGATATCAAACTATGCAGATCTTAGCAATTTAGTAATAAAGAATTTATTTTAGTGCCAGCGAACGAATAAATTTTTCGTTAGTAAGTTTCCTGTAATTTGATATATTGAATACTATTCTGGATATTTATACAATTTACTACGTGTTCGATTTTTCCTGAACGACTATCTTGTCCGAACATAAGCAAGCAGAGAAAAGATAAATGTTTAAAATCTGACTTTCGTCTCCGTCAATTTTCTACAGACTTTAAAGATTTAGCCTTTAAAGTCTGCAGTTTTCTTCTAGTAAGCTACAGACAATAAGAGTACAATGATTGTACATGTAATAACCGTTTGACATGACAGAAACCACTCAGGTTTCCTTTTTAACAATCTACTGTATTTCGCAATTTATAAGACTCTCAGAAGCATTAGATGCCCCCCTCACCGCAAAAGGTTTGAAGGAAGAAATCGTTGTTTTTACCTTGTACGTAATAGCTCTTACCACTACCAACAATAGCATATTTCGGAATAAAAGGCTGACTAGTTATGACAAAATGATTCCAGTTTGTGAAGTACCAAATTCATGTTAACTATCTGGAATGTAATAAACTGAAGAGAAGTTAGAGTGGATAATATCACTGAAACCTAAGCTTATTGTAGTCTAATCGTGACAAATGATATATGTACATCTATAGATACACGAATAAAGTTTGATTTATGTGTAAATTAAAACATACGAGAGGCTTACAGTACTGCTGAATCCTTATAGCAGAATTATAGCTTGAAATCCTCATTACCAGTAATCTTGTCAATTTTAGAACAAGCACTAAGTTTTCGGTGTAAAATTTACCAAAAGTAATGTTCTTATGGAATTAGGTTTGAGTTATGGTTTGGCTAAAGCTTAAAACATTACCAGTACAACCACGAACACCAAACAATACATGGTAAAAGCATTGTGTTGTCTCTGAGAGGCGTATTTCTATATCATTAGCATTTACGAACGCTGGCGAAAGGCTTTCTCAATCATTCAGAATTCACATAAACAGTATGCGTAAATAGACAACATTTTATGACATATGAGCTTCAATATAATATCAACATTAATTAATGTATCTTAACTTCAAAAGGCGCTTAATTTAATTTTGAAACACTCGAATTATATTATTATCAAGGGCTCAGTAACGGATGTAACTGCGGAGCTGATGTTCAGGTCACACACCAAAATTATAACTCCTGTCATCAACATTCGCTTTATAGGACTCAAGGTGGTATCGGGATTTATTTTATAGGAAAATCATATATATATATATATATATATATATATATATATATATATATATATATATATATATATATATAATACTGTGAAATTAAAAATAAAACGAACATCACAGCAAAAATATCTTCGGCCTACAAGAACCAATCAAAAACTTGCAAACTTTGCTTGGAGGAAAAAATAGCTATCATTACCTTCGCAGACTAAAATAAATTATTAAATAAAAGATCCGAGCTGATTTCAAAATGCAGACATTAAAACAAATTTTTACTACGTTACTTAAAAATCGAAAACTGAAAAAAATAAAAATAAAATAAAATGAATGAATAAATAATTAAAAATGACAATAAAATAAGTCAAATAAATTAACCCTAACAAATTACCAAATCACACTCGTTAGAATAGACGGAATCGAATAAATAAATAAAAAACAAAATCAATGAAACCAAATAAAGTAAATAATAAATAAATTAACAAAACATTATGACCATAATATTAGTTAGACTATAAAAATCAAACCAAAAATCGGACGAAAAACTTAGCTATAACTGTTATATAATGATTAAAAACAACAAAAAAATACTACTTTACTTAAAAATCGAAAACCGAAAAGAGTAAATAAAATATACAGTATAATAAATAAATAATAAAAAAAGAATTAAAATAAATTAATCTAAATCCATCCACATAAATAAATAAATAAACTAAGAAACCGATTCCGAAAAATTAACCGGTAGAAAAAACAAATAAAGTCAATCAATCCAAATAAATACATGGAGTAATAAACAAACCCCGCCAAAATAATAGTTAGAATAAACTACAACAATCAACCCCAAAATTGAATAAATAGCTTTAATTATCTTCCCAAATCAAAACAAAACTATTATATAAACAATATAAACAAATTTTTACTATGTTAACAAACACACCGATTAAAATAAAAAATAAATAAATATATAAGATAAGAAATAAAAATAAAAAATGAAAATAATAAATAAAATATATAATGACAAGCAAAATAATTTAACCCAAATAAATAAATAAACAAATAGACGACTTCCGGCAAAATAACCGCCAAAATAGACTACCCACAATGCACCACTGACCCGTATATATAAATAGCCGAGAAAAATAACAGCATTCGTAGCCTGGCGATTGCGTCTAGAAAAAATCAGACTGTCGCCTCTAAGTGTTGACTTAAATGTTGACTTATATATTCATATATATATATACATGTCTGTGTGTTTGTGTTTGTGCGCGCGCGCGTGTGTGTGTGTGTGTGTGTGTGTGAACATTGAAGCCAACACACAGAGGTGACAAACTGTTTCATGCTAGACGCAATTGTCAGGCCAAGTGTGTTGGGTTTTTTCTGGACTATATATATATACGGGTCAGTGGTACATTGTGGGTAATCCATTCTGACGGTTATTTTGGCGGGAGTGATTTGTTTAAATATTAATTTAATTATTAAGGTTAATTTATTGTGCTTCCTTTTTAAATTATTTTTATTTTATTTTATATATTTATTTATTCTTATCGGTTTTCGATGTTTTAATAACGTAGTAAAAAAAATTAAGATTATTTCAGATCGTTTATTCAAAAGTTTGTTTCGGTCTGGGAAGTTAATTAAAACTAACTTTCGTATATATATATATATATATATATATATATATATATATATATATATCACTTGTACAACAAAATCCAAAATTACCTTATAGGGGTGGGATAAATCTATTTCAGTGAAATGGTCTAGTTTTAATATTTGATATTACTAGGATTAACTTGGATTTATATAAAAACGAACTTATTACCTGTACTATATATATGTGTTCGTGTGTGTGCGTGTGCGTGTGTGTGTGTGAGAGAGAGAGTGTGTGTGCGTGTGTGTGCGTGTGTGCGCGCGAGTGTGTCTGTGCGCGTGTGTATGTGTGTGTGCGTGCGTGTGTTTGTGTGTTAGTGTGAGTATTTGTGTGAGGGCGTGTACATATATATATATATATATATATATATATATATATATGTGTGTGTGTGTGTGTGTGTGTG